>QXEO01001247.1:0-175571 GCA_007115705.1 Dactylis glomerata
GGAGGTCAACCAATGACTCCAAGATCTAGATCCCAAAGGTTCCCCTCACTTAGAGGAGGAATGAGTTGGTGGAGATTGTAGATCTAGATCTCCTCTTCCAAATCCCTCAAAAATATGCAAGAATCATTGGAGGGAAGAGAGAGGGAGCAAGCTCAAGAGAGGCAACAATGGAGGTGAGAGAAAAGCTCAAGAACACTTTAGAACACCTGGAAAACCGTTGGGGAAGAAGCCCCCTTTTATAGGGCAAGAAAACTGCCCGTTAGGGAGATTTTTCGGTCATCCCGGAGCAGCCCGGAGCAGCCCGGAGCAGCCCGGAGCAGAGCCCGGAGCAGCTCCGGTCGATACTCCGGAGCGAGTACCCGGCCACTGCTCAGCCCGGAGCAGCTCCGGACGTCACTCCGGATTTGCAAAACAGCAAAACCACTCATACAAAAAACGCGATAACTTTTGCATCCGAACTCCGTTTTTAGCAAACTTGGACTTTTTGAAAAGCTTAGAAAAAGTACTACAACTTTATGCAGAGAAACACCAAGAAATGTCAAGAGGAAAAATACCAAATGTGGAGAGGTGTGAAACCTCCCAAAGTGAAGAACCGGTAAAACTCTTCAACTCGAAAACGCAATAGACGATGCATTTGGATTCCGTTTTTGATGAACTTGGGCTTGTTGGAAAGCTAGCAACAAGCACAAGAACCTCACATGGAGAAACACCAAGAAGCAACAAACTAGGAAGATGCAAAGTATGCAAAGGATTGAGCTCCCTATGACGATGAGATCAAGTTACCCAACCGAAAGCCCCTCTTGATAGTGCGGCTATCTATCCTATAACCCGGTCTCCCAACAAACACCTTGAGACCGGCAAAAGGAAAACCTAGTAAGGACATACCTTTGCCTTGAGCATCCCGCTTGATCTTGATGAAGCAGCTTCATTTGATTTCATTCTCCCATGGGCCATATTGAATCCTTCTTTTGATGTAAGCCCATGGGAAGATACTTGATTCCACTATTCTCTCTTCATCTTGGTCAACCTTGTATCTACTCATGCTCTATCGAATCTCTCTTAAGATGCATAGGGAATTCTTCATTTGATTGCATGCTCTAAGTCTTGGTCAACCATGGCTCAACTCATGAGACCATCGTGACCTCGACATAGAGCCATAACTTGAATTCTTCTCATGTAACCAAACTCTCAAGATCTTGAGACTCCTTGGCTTAGCACATAAGCTAGAGCATGGAATACTTGAGTTCTACACAAGAACAACATCTTTATTTCTTCTTCTTGATCATATTGGATTCATCTCTTCTATTCAATGATCTTGATGCCAATACTTAAGATATATCTTTATCTTCATGGCATCCAAGCCTTGAATCCAACACATGGACTTCAAGCAATTCCTATGAACAATTCCTTCATAAAAAGCTCAATGAGAATATTAGTCCATAGGGATTGTCATTAATTACCAAAAACACACTTAGGGGCAATTGACCCTTACACTTGGATCTTCACTGGGTTTGCTTCTATGCCTCTTGCTGACACCAGGAATCCCAGAAGTTGCCCTGCTGACACGCCGAAAGAACATTTTGTTAGGTTAAGCTTGAGCTTGTACCTGTTTAGGTTGTCGAAGGTTTCTATCAAATCACTGATTAAAGACTCTTCTTTTCTTGTGGTGATGACCACGTCGTCGATGTAGACTTGAATGTTGCGTCCTATTTGACTTCCGAGGCAGTTTTGCATCATCCATTAGTAGGTTGCTCCCGCGTTTTTTAGGCCGAAAGGCATGACTTGATAGCAGAACACGCCATATGGTATAATAAAAGCTGTTTTTTCCTCGTCTTCTTTCTTCAGCTTGATCTGGTTGTAACCAGAATATGCGTCCAGGAAGGAAAGCATTGCGCACCCCGCCGTTGAGTCTATTATCTGATCAATGCGAGGTAGAGGAAAGGGATCCTTGGGACAATGCTTGTTGAGAGCTGTGTAGTCGACACATACTCTTTGTACATCTGTATTTTTCTTGGGGACGATAACTGGATTGGATATCCAAGTTGATGCTTTGATTTCTCTGATGAATCCAGCATTTTCTAGCCTGTGTAGCTCGGATGCTATTGCTTTTCTTTTGGGTTCATCGAATCGTCGTAGCGGTTGCTTGACTGGCTTTGCTTTTGGATCCACATTTAGTGCGTGCTCGACGAGTTCCCTGGGAACCCCTGGCATATCTGAAGGACACCAGGCAAAGATTTCCCAGCGCTCACAGAGGAACTCGATGAGCATGCTTTCCTATGCAGGGTCCAAGTTTACCGCTATGGAGGTGGTTTTGTTTGGGTCCGTAGGGTGGACCTGGATTTTCTTCGAGTCTTGGGCTGCGTCAAAAGCCTGATCTGGCAGGGATCATCCGACGTCGGGTAGCACATTGTGATCAATTTCGCCCTTTAGCCTTGCGTATTCACCTATCATGCCGAAAGTTTGCGCCATCCTATTGAATTCTTTGTCACAAGTGTTGGATACTTCGAAATTGCCTTGTACCGTGATGGTCCCTTTAGGTCCTGGAATTTTGAGTGTTAGATATGCATAATGAGGGACTGCCATGAATTTTGCAAATGTTGGGCGCCCCAGGATTGTGTGATACTGTGAAGGCCAGTCCATGACTTCGAACTCTAACTTTTCTCTGTGGTAGTTGCTACTATCGCCAAAGCAAACGTCGAGTTCTGTTTTCCCGAGGGGGTAGTTTGCGCTTCCTGGTACTATTCCATGGAAAGAGCAATCTGTCGGCTTCAGACTTTCCAATGAGATGCTCATTGGCTTCAGGGTTCTTGCGTATATTAAGTTTATGCCGCTTCCTACGTCCATGAATACTCGCCCAATATCGTACCCCCCTATTTGTGCCTTCAACACCATTGCTGCGTGCCCTGGCCTTGGTACTTTCCTTGGGTGGTCTCTTCTGCTGAACCTGACTGGTTGGTCGGACCATCTCAAGTACTCTATTGTGGCTGGTGGTGATGATATTGCTAGATTTACTTGTCTGGATATACTCTTCTGTTCTTTCTTGGATTTTGGCACTGGTTGGATCATTGCAGATATATATACTTTTGACTCCAGATGTTTTGCGTGGCGCTGCATTTGGTATCCTTGACTTGTACTCTTTCCTCCCTGACGTGTTCCTTGGTTCGGGTCCAGAGCACTTTGCAACCTTAAGAATGTTCTGCAATCTTTCATCTGGTGATTAGAAACTCTCTTCCCATCTAAGTATGCATAATGAATGCGACAGGGGCCATGGAGCATGTCTTCTGCCGACGGGCCGGAGTACTTTAGCTTTTCTTCTCCACGATTGCTTCTGCCTTGAAACTCCCTGCTTTCGTAGCATTCCTCGTCCTTTCTTTCATACCATGCGGCTATCTGATTCCGCCTTGCGCGGCTATCCTCATTGCGATACCTATGCCTTTGCCTACCTGCTCTGTCGACTTCTGGTGAACGTGCCCTTTTGTTGTTATACGCATCTTCTCCATCAGCGAATCTATTGGCTATTTCCATTAATTCTGATATTGTCCTAGGATTTGTTCTCCCTAACTCTTCCACGAGGTCCGAACGGCGAAGGCCGGCCGAAAAAGCATCTACTGCCCGCTCGTCGGAGACATCTTCCGCTGAGTTTTTGATTATACTCCATCGCTGTATGTAGGAGCGCAGAGTTTCGTCCTTCCTCTGTACGCATGACTTGATTTCTTCTAGTGAAGCTGGGAGTTTGTATGTTGAACGAAATTTTTTTGTGAATTGACTCTCCAGTTCTCCCCAACTCCCGATGGAACCGTTGGGTAGAGTACTTAACCAAGACCGCACTGCGCCGGTGAGGTGTAACTGCAGACTTTGCATCGCCCTTGCTCTCATTCCTTCGAGTATTTGCACTGCTTGCAGGTAGTCTGATAACCATAGTGTGGGTTCTTGTGACCCATCATACTTTTGTTGATCGTGTGGTAGCTTGAATCCTTTGGATACCCGCGTTCTGCGAACCCTTTGGGTAAAGCATAGCGCGCCCATCTCTTTTTCATCGTCTTCATAATTTTCTTCTTTCCACGCGTAGCGCGCGTTGTTTACTCTTGTTTGCGTTATGATATTCCTTGCATCCTCCCTTCGTGCCTTGCGCTTTTCATCGCCTGATGACTCGCTTGTCTGGCTTTGCGAGGGTTGGTGCTTAAAATTTTCCTTTCCTTTCTCCTTGTGATATGCCGCCTCTTTCTCTGGAGGATGTTTCCTTAGCCTATCCTCTACCAACCCGAGGCTTCTTATTGCGGCTTGATGCATGTGTTCCCGCGGATCTCCAGGCGCTGGTTGCATAGTTAGTAGATACGCATGTGCTACTACTAATGCTTCCTCTGGTGTTTCTTGCACAAAATCCTCCTCATCATCTGATGGATGTGCACTTATGCCTCTTATGCGACTTTCTTCCCTTGCCCATGCTGTTGTCCTCCTGCTATGTTTCAGGTCTCTGTGCCTTTCTCCGCTGGACTCTGATGCGTCGTTGTATTTGTCCCAATATGCTCCACTTGACACACTGTTGTTTTCTTGACTTCTCCTGAACTCGTCTTTTTCGTCCCTCAATTTCTTTCTGTGTTGATGCAGTGCATATGGATACCCCATTGATGTCTACGCACTTCTATTCTTGTAGACACTTGTTGGGCCTCCAAGTGCAGAGGTTTGTAGAACAGCAGCAAGTTTCCCTTAAGTGGATCACCCAAGGTTTATCGAACTCAGGGAGGTTAGAGGTCAAAGCTATCCCTCTCAAACAACCCTGCAATTACGATACAGAAAGTCTCTTGTGTCCCCAACACACCCAATACACTTGTCAGATGTATAGGTGCACTAGTTCGGCGAAGAGATAGTGAAATACAAGTGGTATAGATGATTATAAGTAGCAAACGTGATGTGAAATAAATATCGCTGTGAGCAAACAAGTAACAAAATAGCAAGTAAACGGTGTGCAAAGCTTGGAAACAAGGCCTAGGGATCATACTTTCACTAGTGGACACACTCCCAACAATATAACATGATTGAACAAATAAACAACTTCTCTTCACTATGGTACTCTGAATTACTCTCCTATTGAATAACACTAATCATTGCGTAGTGGCTACAGAAGCACCCCTTAAAGTTCATCAAGTACTTGACAAACACCACTCATAGAGATATCCAAATCAGATCACAACTCAAGATAGATATTATTGCAACTTAGACCAAGTACTAACACGGTGCACACACTGTCAACATTACACCATGAAAGGAGGAAAAGATCACTTTAATACTATCATAGTAATAATTACTCTCATAATCCACAAGAGATCACAATCATAGCCTAAACCAAGTACCACCATGATGCACGCACTGTCACCGTTACACCATGGCAGGAGGAATAGATTACTTTAATAACATCACTAGAGTACACATAATATCTGAATAATAACATCTACTTGTTCAACATGATACAAAGCTCACGATCACATAAAGATCACATCATGGGAGAGAGAGGTGAACCACATAGCTACCGGTAGAGCCCTTAGCCCCGAGGATGAACTACTCCCTCCTCATCATAGGAGACAGCAAGGTTGATGGAGATGGCGGTGAGGTCGATGGAGACGGCGGAGACGGCGATGGAGACCGATGGAGATGGCTCCGGGGGCACTTCCCCGTCCCGGCAGGGTGCCGGAGCAGAGACTTCTGTCCCCCGAAATTCGTCGACGGTGGCGGCGGAGCTGCGGAACTGCTTCTAGAAAATTGCCGAATCCCCTAGGGTTTTCCGCCCCGAGGCTTCCTATAGGCGAAGGGGCGATGTCAGAGGTGGCCCCAGGCCTCCTCACACTAGGGTGGCGCGGCCAGGGCCTGGGCCGCGCCAGCCCTGTGTGAGGGTGGCCTGTGGCCCCTCTCCTTCCTCTCTTCGGATGTCTGGATGCTCCCGGGAAAAATAAGACTTCTGGCTTTGGTTTCGTCCAATTCCGAGAATATTTCCTGTGTATCACTTCTGAAACACAAAAACAGCAGAAAACAGGGAACTCGCACTGTGGCATCTTGTCAATAGGTTAGTTCCGGAAATCGCATAAAAACGCCATGAAGTGTAACGAAACACAAGGCAAATGGTGTAAAAACAAGCATGGAGCATCAAAAATTATAGATACGTTTGAGACGTATCAAGCATCCCCAAGCTTAACTCATGCTCATCCTTGAGTAGGTAAGTGATAACAAAAGAAATAATTTTTGAGGTGACATGCACCTACACAATCTTGATCATATATGTAAGCATTGTGAGCTGGGATCATAAGAACTTAAAACATGCGCATGAAAATATAATCTTGACAATAAGAAACTTAGCAACCATGTTGTAATCATGCAAATGAACACAAACAAAAGATCATGAAAATGAAACAATGAAAGTCAAACGTGTGTTCAAATCATAAGGAAAAACATACAAATGGTTTTCAGCTTGTCCTTCATGGAGAGCAAAACATAAATGCATAGGACACCTTCAAGTTTAAGAGGGTGACTAGATACAAATAATTTAAGAACAAGTGAAACCAACAATATGAATCAATCAATGAAAACTTTGGGACAATGCACATTATACTAAGAATGACAACTATGCTCTCTTATGGTGCATAAGGATAGAAGGTGGTGACTCAACATAAAAGTAGAAGAAAGGCCCTTCGCAGAGGGAAGCAGTGATTGCAAGTTTTATAACCTTCAAAAATTATGGTACTTACCGGCTTTGAGCTCTCAGTGCCCCCATCATAAGCATCTTGAATGGTTAAAGTTAATGCGAGAACAATTATGATGCATATGCTTGACAAATCATAAGTTGAAAACCTCGTGCCCCGTGAATACGAGTACCCAAACCTCATGCTACTTTACTTAGAGTCCCAAGCAAGGCTCTTGTCATTGTAAGTATATATGTATCATTGAGAACCGCCAATGGGGTACCTCCGTGCCCGATGACATGGAACAAGCCCACACCAAAATGACAGGACAAGCAGACAATGAACACCTCGACATCTCTTTTATTTGCCTTTTGTTTAGCTTTTTATTGTGAGATGCGTCGTCGTATGTTCACCATGGGTATGCTGCAAATTTCCACCATGAATTATGCATGGCTTAGATTGGCGGCCCGGCGTTTCCCTAACACATATACAAACTCCATGATCCCCACAAGATTCCCAATTCATTTCACACCGCGGGCATCCATAAACAAAAGATCACGATATCAACTCAAATAAGAAGTGCAATGTTGAAAGCTTGCCCCATGACAGCATGGCTGGGCTAGAATCCAACTTACAACTTGCAAGCATAACAACTCAACATAAGAGACCACAATGTCAAATTTTTAAGAACAGGAAAAAGTAAAGTGTGCCTTCCGGTTCGTGAGAGCTTTACTGACCGAATTTCGCATAACACTGGTAAGAGTTTAATTTCAAGAGATAATAAAAGCAAGTCAAATTTACTTGGAATAGCAAATTGCTAGTAGGTATGTATGGTGGACACTTTGGAAAACTTTGGCTTTTAGGAGTTGGATGCACGAGTAGAGCTCATACTCAGTACAAGGCGAGGGTTAGCAAAAGACTGGGAGCGACCAACTACGAGAGCAATAATAGCCATAATCATGCAAAGCGACAAAGCAACATTAAAAGAAGCATAAGATGGCATCAAAAGTCAAAAACTAAACGATCATAGAGGCTATTGGCGACTTTGTATGAGTCTAACATGTGTGAGCATGCGCCAAGTCAACCCAAATAAAGCATCAAGGAGAAAACCAAAATAATGCTTCCATACAATAAAAACAACGCATGATTTTTTCAAAGGCTCATTATGCAATCTCAGTTATTTGAGACAAGTCATGCTACAGCAAAACCACTAAGCATACTATCAAAAAGACATCAAGCATGACATGAAAAAGCCTAGGCCGCAGTCTACACAAGCTCCTTCTTGTACCACTTTTTTGCATAAAGCTTTTTCTCTTTTCCAACACCATTTGAATTTTTTTAAGACACCTCTTTTGATGAAAACCAATAAAGATCAGAGGCAAAAATACACCTTGAAGAAAAGATATGAAAAGATCTGAATGCAAATCAAGGCGAAAACAAAAACCAAAAGCAGTAGCAGAAAAAGAAGAACACTCGTTGAACGATAAGAGTGAAAACTAGAGTGTTCTTGGCAAATGAAAAGCGAGTTCATCTCCTCCAAAGGAAACATGATGTGATCTAACCATTTATTGCAGCAGACAAAACAAAACTAATAAAGAAAACAAAAACAACTGACGCTCCAAGAAAAACACATAGTGCATGAAGCAATAAAAATATAGTGTCTTGAAAGGTGACCTGATTTTTGCCGATGAAGAAGGGGTGCCTCGGGGGCATCCCCAAGCTTGAGCTTTTGTCCATTCTTCAACTCATCTCATCACTCTCCAATCCCTACACTTGAAAACTACCTTCATACAAAACTAAACACAATTCTATTAGCAACATTAGTGCAAGTATAACATATAATCAACCTTTTTTTGCTTCAGGTTTCAACCCAAAACCACCACATATTAAGTATATACTACTGTAGCAACTTCTCCAAAAGTTCCATGATCAAAAGAACTCAAAAGAAAGCGATAAAGTGGCAAACACAAATATTGGCAGAAATCTGTCAAAACTGAACAGCTGACAAAGGTCGAATTTTTGAGGGGTTTTCTGTTGCTCAAATCAAAAAGTGTTCAACTAACTAAAGTTTGGATATAACCTGGGGCATATGCACAAGAAATCTCAGGTCCAAAAGATATACAGAGAATTTATACGAATTTTTACGGTGCAGCACCAAACACAGTTCCAGGACAGCAACATCCCCAAATCTTTACCTCACTCAAATTAGAGGCTTCTCTTGGCACAACAATGAAATAAAAAGGATAAGGAGCGGTTATTACAGTAGTAATAACTTCCAAGACTCAAATAAAAGAAAAATTACTGAAAATAAACAATGGGTTATCTCCCAAGAGTGCTTTTCTTTAACGCCTTTGAGCTAGGCGCAATAATTTGCAAAGATGCTCATGTGGGTGCCATATAAAAGCTTGAGGCAAAGGCGCCATATAAAAACTTGAAGCAATAGAGAGCATCAAAAAGCATGTATGAAACACATTTAAATCTAAACCACTTCCTATGAAAAATAGTCTTGTAAAGAGACAAGTCATGAAAGCGCAAAGCAAAAAGCATAGGAAGGCAAAACAAGTACAACTTCAAGAATTGCAACATAAAGAGGGGAAACTCAATATTGTTGAGATCCATCAAACCATGTTTCCCTCTCTCATAATAACTTTCAGCAGCATCGTGAATAGAACTAACAATATAACTATCATTTAAAGCATCCCTATTACGAGCTACATGCATAAAAGGATTAATACTCCCCACATGAACAATAGTAGTAGGAGCAGATTCAACAGAATAATTATTCTCATCACCATAATCATCAAAGACAGGAAGCATATCATAACTAATTTTCTCCTCAAAAGTAGGTGAACTGAAAACATTATACTCATCATCATAAACTAGAGGCTTAGTATCATCACAAGATAGAGAACTACTATGTCGCAAAGCATATTCATCAAACATATCATCATAAGAAGGAACATGGATAGCACTAATGGTACAACAATTATTAACCTTAGAATTGGTACCAAAAAGATTTTCAATATCAAAAGTAGAGTGCTTTTCCCAATCATGATCACTAACATAAGTAATAGGCATAGGAACATCATCCCAATCAGAATTATCATAATCTATAGCAGGATCATAACGCTTAGGGGAAGATACCGTGTCCTCTCGCCTTTTACTCCTCTTCTTCTTCTTCTTCTTCTTCTTACTCTCTCCTTTAGGAGGGAGAGACTTGAAGGGCATCTTCTCCACATATTCTCTAGGAGGGAAAGGCATCTTCTCCACATAATCTGGTTTACTAACAGAAACAACAGAAGAAACTTTGGAGGATTCCTCCTCTCTATTAATAAGATAAAAACATCTATCAGTCCTGTCATAGCTTGGCAAAATATCAAGTTTTATAACATTCTGAATGTAAGTATTTGCAAGGCAATCTTTAGCACAATAGAGACGACAACCACGAAGGGTGCTATTAATATCAACATCATTCATATCTATCAAAGCAATCTTTCTAGATATCTCTTCACACGCCAAGAACAAAGTGAGCTCATCATGCTGATTGGGAGTAATCTTGTCATCACAATACAAACTTAAGGTACTAGAAGAGTAACTATTAGGGCTTGAGCATTGGAAATTAAAATGACCTATGTCATCGCAATGTTTACAAAGAAAAGGATAAAGCTCACAAACCTTCTTACCGATCTCGCCTATATCCTTGTACCACATTCGGGTTTCTTCATTTGCATGATGGACACAATAATCTTCTTTGCTGTAACTCTGTTCACAAGGTCTATGTACTCCACAAAAATTAACATGCTTATAAGAAATAGGACTTTTAGAAGTTTGAGCATGTTTATTGGAATCATCAACAAAAATATCATTTTCTACGCGAGTGTCCTTAAAAGGTTCATGATACACGTCCCCATTTCCTTTAGGAACATTTATATGGGAAGCAAAGGCTTTAAAGCAATCAACCATAATTTGAGGATCAAGACCATATTTAGCACTAAGCTCTTGAAAATTAGCAGTTTCAGCGAAAGACTTAATGCAATCAAACTCATAATTCATACCTGATCCTTTATCTTTGTTGCTATCCCAACCTTCAATATTGTTTTGAATTGTTTCAAGCAGACCCCACTTGGTGTCGACATCCTTGCTTGTGAAAGACCCATCAAAGCATGCATCTAGATAGTCCTTGTAATATCCTGAAAGCCTTGCATAAAAATTGTTAATAATAATATTACGGGGAAGATCATGAATAGGACATTTATGCATTAGTAACTTCAATCTTCCCCACGCTTGGACAATGCTTTCTCCCTCATGAGGCCAAAAGTTATATATCCGATTACGATCTTTATGAATTTCACTTGGAGGATAAAACTTGGAATAAAAGAGAGACACAATTTCCTCCCATGCAATAGATGGACCATCTTCAAGCAGCCGATACCATTCCTCAGCTCTGCCTTTCAGTGACAAAGAGAATAGCTTCTTCTTAACTTGGTTCATTGAAATACCTGCACACTGGAACAACTCGCATAATTCATGTATAAAAAGCAAATGATCACCAGGATGGACAGTTCCATCTCCTAAATAGCAGTTATTCTTAACATGATCAACAATTTTCATAGGTATTTTAAGAGGATGAGGAGCACAAGCATCATTAGAAACATCACATATGGGAGATAAAATATCATCAGAGCAAACTTTCTCCACTAAAGCTGGGGGACTAAAAATATCATACTTAACAAAACCAGCTTCCCCAAGCTTAGACTTTTCTATAGCATTAGCATTAACAGTATTCAAAGCATTCGTACTAATAACATTGCTATGCGAAATAAGCTCCAAAGGATTTTCAATTTTCTCTTCAAATCTAAAATCAGGAAAAAGACTAAAAAACTCTTTGTTTTCCATTAAGCCTAACTAGTGAAAATAAAAACAAGAAACAAAAAGATGTAATTGCAGAATCTAAAGGAAATAACTCCGAGCACTCACACATGAGGATGCGAGTACCTTTTACCTTACCTCCCCGGCAACGGCGCCAGAAAAGAGCTTGATGTCTACGCACTTCTATTCTTGTAGACACTTGTTGGGCCTCCAAGTGCAGAGGTTTGTAGAACAGCAGCAAGTTTCCCTTAAGTGGATCACCCAAGGTTTATCGAACTCAGGGAGGTTAGAGGTCAAAGCTATCCCTCTCAAACAACCCTGCAATTACGATACAGAAAGTCTCTTGTGTCCCCAACACACCCAATACACTTGTCAGATGTATAGGTGCACTAGTTCGGTGAAGAGATAGTGAAATACAAGTGGTATAGATGATTATAAGTAGCAAACGTGATGTGAAATAAATATCGCTGCGAGCAAACAAGTAACAAAATAGCAAGTAAACGGTGTGCAAAGCTTGGAAACAAGGCCTAGGGATCATACTTTCACTAGTGGACACACTCCCAACAATATAACATGATTGAACAAATAAACAACTTCTCTTCACTATGGTACTCTGAATTACTTTCCTATTGAATAACACTAATCATTGCGTAGTGGCTACAGAAGCACCCCTTAAAGTTCATCAAGTACTTGACAAACACCACTCATAGAGATATCCAAATCAGATCACAACTCAAGATAGATATTATTGCAACTTAGACCAAGTACTAACACGGTGCACACACTGTCAACATTACACCATGAAAGGAGGAAAAGATCACTTTAATACTATCATAGTAATAATTACTCTCATAATCCACAAGAGATCACAATCATAGCCTAAACCAAGTACCACCATGATGCACGCACTGTCACCGTTACACCATGGCAGGAGGAATAGATTACTTTAATAACATCACTAGAGTACACATAATATCTGAATAATAACATCTACTTGTTCAACATGATACAAAGCTCACGATCACATAAAGATCACATCATGGGAGAGAGAGGTGAACCACATAGCTACTGGTAGAGCCCTTAGCCCCGAGGATGAACTACTCCCTCCTCATCATAGGAGACAGCAAGGTTGATGGAGATGGCGGTGAGGTCGATGGAGACGGCGGAGACGGCGATGGAGACCGATGGAGATGGCTCCGGGGGCACTTCCCCGTCCCGGCAGGGTGCCGGAACAGAGACTTCTGTCCCCCAAAATTCGTCGACGGTGGCGGCGGAGCTGCGGAACTGCTTCTGGAAAATTGCCGAATCCCCTAGGGTTTTCTGTCCCGAGGCTTCTTATAGGCGAAGGGGCGATGTCAGAGGTGGCCCCAGGCCTCCTCACACTAGGGTGGCGCGGCCAGGGCCTGGGCCGCGCCAGCCCTGTGTGAGGGTGGCCTGTGGCCCCTCTCCTTCCTCTCTTCGGATGTCTGGATGCTCCCGGGAAAAATAAGACTTCTGGCTTTGGTTTCGTCCAATTCCGAGAATATTTCTTGTGTATCACTTCTGAAACACAAAAATAGCAGAAAACAGGGAACTGGCACTGTGGCATCTTGTCAATAGGTTAGTTTCGGAAATCGCATAAAAACGCCACGAAGTGTAACGAAACACAAGGCAAATGGTGTAAAAACAAGCATGGAGCATCAAAAATTATAGATACGTTTGAGACGTATCACCCATCAGCACTTCTCTTCTTGAATTGGCGGGTACTTCCGTGCCGTGATTGATGGCTGACATGATGATTCTCCACTCCCCGGTGGAGACGCGAATTTTCTCCTTCTCCTTCTTATCATTGCTCCTTGATTTGTCGACTTGCGCGTCGACTTCTGCATTGTATGCATGATCGTTCTCTTCTGCTGCTTCGGTAATAATGACGCATAATTGATGTATGTTTCTGGAGACACCACTGCTTCCGGTGGCGAAGTCCCTTTGACTATTATACGATTTGTCCACTATTCCTTCTATGTCGGGTTCTTCCCGAGTTCCGTCGAATTCTTTGATTTTCCTTTGAGTATTTTCTGCTGCTGCGAAGTTGACCGGCAAGTTTACATCGCTGGAAGAGCCCACCGATGATCCAGAAATTGTGATTGTCTTGATTTTGCTTGCCGACGGATCCAATTTCGCTGGATCTGAAAGGCGAGTTGAACCTGAAGGTCCGACGTAAAAGCTCAGACTTCCGATCGTCAACTCCATCTTTTGATTTTCGTCGACTTATGAACTGCTATTGGCTAAAAGCGAAAAAGCCATCGAATTCATGATTCCAACACCCCTGTTCCCCACGGTCGGCGCCAATTGACGAGGGTTAACTCAAAAAATGTCCAAGATGAAGGACTTAGGATCGGGGGAATAGGGCGTCGGATGAACTCGAAGGTAAAATCAGTCAAACAAGGTGTGTATCGAAAGTAAACGTGGTGGTTAACTTAGCTTGCTTTTAATCTGTCCCTCACCATCCTCTCCTGGCCCCTATATATAGGTGGCCAAATCTCAAGGAATGGGAGGGGTCCGATACATATTACAACATCGGTATACGACATGAACTCGTATTTCGACTAGGATTACACTTGGGCCTAACTTAACGGGCCTCGGGGGTACTCAAGTAACGGGTACTATTATCTATACCCTTGTCAGTTGGTAACACACTTAAGGGATCACAATGCTTGAGATGGTTTTGATTATATTCGGAAACACCGAGTGTTGATGTGAGAGATAAGGAATCCTTCCAATAAAGTCTGAAAGCCGTTCGACGGAGTCCGGAAGAGTTTCGGAGTAGAGGGGAATTAAATATAATGCAATTGATATTAATTAGATGAATTAATATTAATTAAATAATATTTAAATAATAAATAAAGTGCAGCCCACTTAAATGGGTCCCTGTCGGATGTAGCCCACTAAGACCATGCTCCCCTCCTTATTGGATAAGGGGAAGGGGCGCCTTGGGCCCTTAGCCCTAGCCCAAGTTAGCTAGGGTTAGGGTTTTGGGGCAGGTGGGGGCTAGCCAGCCTGGCCCCACCCAACCCTAGCTGCCGCCCTTGGTGGCTTGGGGGAGGGGCAAGGTGCAACCCTCCCCACTATATAAAGGGAGGCCCCAGGGGAGGAGGAGGACACACAACAACAGGCCACGTGACTTCTCCCCTCTCTCCCTGGTGCGCTGCCCTCCTCTCCACCTCTTTCCCTCTCCCTCTCGCATGTCCTCCCGAAGGGCTACGTACGAGCGAGACGACACCACCGCTGCACGCCGTTGTATTGCAGAGTTTTTGGATCCCATCCAAAGCCATCTAGTTCCACAATCTCGGCTGGATCGGTATTCGGGGGTCATCGTGATCACCTTCCGTGTGTGAGTACATGGAGGTGATGCATGTTGTGGCACTGGAGTTGTTGCACCAAGTTCTTCAATGACCTTGAGGACGGCTATGTCAGCTTCATCAACATCGCTTGTGCGGGAGCATTAATCCCACGTTCGGTCTTCAAGGGTATGTCACCGAACACCAGTTTACCATTATAGCATCACTAGTAGATAGATCTTTGGGCAATTCGTGGTTGCGTAGGAAATAAAAATTTAATTATTTGCATTGAACCCCAACAACCCCCTCTGGCGAATTCGCAAGGGGGCGGTGAAAAAACACGAACACACCATACAGATCTAAAGACTACGAGGATAGGAGGGGAGACTTTGCCGGAGCCACTCCTAGTTGCCCCTTCGACACCATCTCCTTCAGCAACATGATGAAGAGGGAGTAGTTTACCCCCTGGTATATGGGGTTTGTGGAAGTAACTTGTATCAACCTCTCTCTCGTGCTTCACAGATTAGAGTCACATGAGCTGCCTATCATGATTGTGGCCATATTTGTATTACCCATGTGGTGGATCTTATGTTTGTGAGATGATTTATGAGATGCAAATATGGTATGTCCTTGATGTATGAGTATACGCATATGTTACCCTGTTATTGTTTGCTTGTCTTGATCACACTAGTATGCTAGGGCGAGTGTGGGGGATGCGTGCATTAATTCGAGCAATCTTGTAGTGGTTTGGAGAATAGAAATATCTGAATTGCTAAGGTTTTCACCTTTCTATGGTTGTTTCTCACTAGAGAGAATGGTTAACCATGCATAAAGTCAAGTGACAAAAAGGACCCCTTGTTTAAAGTACGTGTCTACTTTTCAACGTCATATTACAGTTCTTTATGCAATACTCTGTTAAGTCTTAAATTTTATTTGAGGTGGACTCCTTTGTCAAAGGAGTATTAGTGAGTTGGTTTACATCAACTCTATGTTTGGACGTGATGCCCATGTTTATGCTTATCAATGACATTTTATGTGTTTGTATGCTCTTAATTTGTTATTTGTGTTTTATTACTACCATGTCTATGAGAGAGGGAGATCAAGTGAAAACATAATCCCTAATCTAGATTTTAATCATAAGAAGATCTCTAGTTACTTTTGTACTATTTTAGTTCCACTTCTTTAAACCAGAATCAAAAACTGTGTTCTTACTATTTCCTTTGATTTTGTTAATCTTAGAGCTGTTAGTGCTTGACAACCACCATAGTTACTTGGGGACCCAAAGTTGTTTGTTTACTTCTTGTTCATTTATTTCCACAAAAGCACGTGAGAACTTATATCTCACGTGACCATGTTTCTCCCCGTTTTGCTCTCTTTTAGGGAAATGAATGGTTACAATAGGTACCTCGACTTACCACATGGAATATGTGTTAAGCAACCTAAACAAAAAAAAGATACATCGACTCTTTTGGCCCATTAATTTGCTACATGCCTAATATATTTTAGTGACAGTTTGTCATCCCTAAATGTATATGAAAGATTCACAATGTGTTGCAAATCCAATCCAATGATGCAGCCGCTGGCTCATCCAATCCAATGATCCCGATCTCACACCTCCTTCGCCTTCGCTTTCCTATCCGCACCATCAATGTTTCTCGGACCAACATATGCTTTTCCACACCGCCTCGTCGCGTCGCCAAGGTTGATCGATCCGCTGCTCAGCTGCAGATACCAGATTTCGAGCTCCACTTGGCCACTGCCTTGCCGTCTTGGTACCAATCTCTCGAGACGCACACCCTAGACCGTATATTAGTTCAAGATCATACACACACAGATTTAAAACATCTGTCTGGAATCTGTCAATGAAGAAACACTGGTACCCCGACAACGACACAGATGTGAACAACCTCTCCTGTTAGCTGACAATTCAGTGCAGCCTTAAACAAATCTTGCTCCTGTGTGGCGGATTAGTACTACCAGGCGCTAGTACCGGGGATAGGGGCTGTCACTGTCACATTCGCTCTCGCTGCCACGCGTAAACCTTCGAAGATATCTGCAAATCATCCATCATGGAGCAATAGCGGTTACTCACGGCTTCGTTCCCCACCGTTCCCCATCGTCTGATCTGATCAATTTTTCCATTCCTAGCTCTATCAGGTTAGCACCAGCGACCAGTGTTACCAGCGTCAGATTTCCTCTGCATCCAAATGATCTGTCTGTAAATTGACTGATCCTGAAGACCGGTTACCCCAAAAAGGCGATGCTGGGTTGGGAATTCGTTATCCTTTTGAGCCCGTGCCGCCCCTGATTGACTTGACCATCATCAGTTACCCCCTTTTTCTGAGATAACAGAGTCCGGTACTAGCGCATTGCCTCCAAGCAACGCTCACCCGCCATGGCGGTACGTACGGCGTAGCTCGTGTATAAATACCAGGCACGTAGCACACTTAATCATCAGCCAATCAATCACCAATCGTTCACCTGGAGAAGTAGAGATCTTGTGTTGTGGCATCGACACTAGAGCGATGGCGAAGAACAACCACCTGTGCTGCTTCTCTCTGCTGCTGCTCCTCCTTGCCGGTTTAGCGTCCGGCCATCAGGTCCTGTTTCAGGTACGCATTTCGATCGGATCTTATGTATTTTGGTTGTGTGCGGATGAGAACCAGTGCTCAGGAGATCAATTAACCGTGAGAATCTGCAGGGGTTCAACTGGGAGTCGTGGAAGCAGAGCGGCGGGTGGTACAACATGATGATGGGGAAGGTCGATGACATCGCCGCCGCCGGAGTCACCCACGTCTGGCTGCCGCCGCCCTCGCACTCGGTCTCCAACGAAGGTTTTCCTCCGGTTCCTCCCACTTTCACCCCCCTAAAATTGATTCGTGTCTGAACATCTGAAGCAATCATAGAAGCGTGGAGTGGACAACATGCTGACTACGATTGCAATCATAGAAGCGGGTCATTTAGCTAACTAAACAATTCGTTGAATACGATGTTTTGAAAATGTACAATAAGATCAGGAAGTATACACCCCGTGTACTAAGTGACCGACTTGGTTTACTGCAGGTTACATGCCTGGTCGGCTGTACGACATCGACGCCTCCAAGTACGGCAACGCAGCGGAGCTCAAGTCCCTGATCGCGGCGCTCCACGACAAGGGCGTGCACGCGATCGCGGACATCGTCATCAACCACCGATGCGCCGACTACAAGGACAGCCGCGGCATCTACTGCATCTTCGAGGGCGGCACCTCCGACAGCCGCCTGGACTGGGGCCCCCACATGATCTGCCGCGACGACACCGTCTACTCCGACGGCACCGCCAACCTCGACACGGGCGCCGACTACGCGGCCGCGCCCGACATCGACCACCTCAACGACCGCGTGCAGCGGGAGCTCAAGGAGTGGCTCCTCTGGCTCAAGACCGACCTGGGCTTCGACGCCTGGCGGTTCGACTTCGCCAAGGGGTACTCCCCGGCGATGGCCAAGGTGTACATCGACGGCACGTCGCCGGACCTCGCCGTGGCCGAGGTGTGGGACAACATGCCGACGGGCGGGGACGGGAAGCCGGAGTACGACCAGGACGCGCACCGGCAGAACCTGGTGAACTGGGTGGACGGGGTGGGCGGCGCCGCCTCGGCGGGCATGGTGTTCGACTTCACCACCAAAGGGATCCTCAACGCCGCCGTGGAGGGGGAGCTGTGGCGGCTGATCGACCCGCAGGGGAAGGCTCCCGGAGTGATGGGGTGGTGGCCGGCCAAGGCGGTCACCTTCGTCGACAACCACGACACCGGCTCCACCCAGGCCATGTGGCCCTTCCCCTCCGACAAGGTCATGCAGGGCTACGCATACATCCTCACACACCCCGGCACGCCATGCATCGTAAGCTAACCACCTCCATAGCTCACTCTCCAGTAGCCAGGACCATTTCTTCAGGAAACTGAGCTGTTGTGTCGATGATTTGCGTGTGTAGTTTTACGACCATTTCTTCGACTGGGGATTCAAGGAGGAGATCGCGGCGCTGGTGGCAGTGAGGAAGCGCAACAGCATCACGGCGACGAGCGAGCTCAAGATCCTCATGCACGACGGCGACGCCTACGTGGCGGAGATCGACGGCAAGGTGGTGGTGAAGATCGGCTCCAGGTACGACGTCGGGGCCGTGATCCCGGCTGGGTTCGTCAACTCCGCCCACGGCAACGACTACTCCGTGTGGGAGAAGGCCGGCGCCCGGGCAAGACTGCAGCGGAGCTGAAGCCTAAACTGATCCGACATTGGATGAGCAATCATAATTTGAAGTAGGAGTACATGATTTATTTCTGCTATACACACGCAGATACTCCTATATGATTTAACTAGGCGTATACTTGTACCCAAAATGAGCTCTACGAATTGTTCACACTACCGTAGTAAATAAAGTACTGAGGATATGAAGAGGTATAAGAGCCAATCATATAGATTTGTATGGTTCGACGACAAACTGTACACAATCAAATTTGCTTTCTACTCGGCTCAAGAAAATGTTGCTTTCTATTAGACATCGAGTCATCTCTCGGATGCTTCTGCATAAATTGTTCAGAAAGATTAAGGAAAGAGGAGCTCAGACCAATCATTCATCTCTATAGAAGCTGAATCAAAAGAGCATTGCCAGAGGACCACCAGCACTAGATAGTGCAGAAGTTTGCACAAAAGGGACAAAAAAAAGCGGAAATCCACTTTGGCTCATAGATGTATATGCACCCGTTGGTAAAAAATCATTTTCAAAATGTATAAAAATTTTGGAAAAAAATTCTTAGCGTGCGTTTAGAAATTTTATGTTCACTCACCAAGTTTTATAAGAAAAATATAATTTTTATGACCTGTGTAAAAAAGATATTTTTTTATGCTACAAAATTACTATTTACGCAGCTGTTTTTTGTGTTGTTTACACAGGCCACAAAAAATGTCTTTTCACACCAAAACTTTGGTGGATGGACATTGTAACACCTCGACCACCCCGTGGCTCAGGCATGTTACCCCTGGCAGCTCTCTAGGATCTCTAGACTAGCCCCACAGATCAACACTAGTCTTTTCTATGCACTTTATCCTCACTCGTGCGCACCCGGGATCAACTTCTCGGTCGGTCACCCATCGTCAAATCGCTTCAGGCCAAGCACGCTTAACCTGGAGTTCTTTTCAAATGAGCTTCCGGAAAAGAAGTTGCAACTTGTTGATATGAGTATCCTATTAATCCTATTGAGCCCTAGGCCAGGATGTCACACACTCACCCTCTTAGAAGACCGACGTCCTTGTCGGTCAACCCCAGTCCAGGAACTTCCCCTATTGGACACGTCCATGCGTCCAGTACCAACCCATGTGCCACGACGGGCCACATGTCCGCACACCTGGCCCGCGCACGCCCGTGTTACCGCAAGGGTCGGCTCTGATACCAAATATAACACCCCGACCACCACGCTTAACCTGGAGTTCTTTTCAGATGAGCTTCCGAAAAAGAAGTTGCAACTTGTTGATCCTATTAATCCTATTGAGCCCTAGGCCAGGATGTCACAGACATAGAATGTTCAGATGCATTAGAAATTTTTTGTTCAATTTTTTTGATTTTTTAAAAATGCATTTAAAATATATTTTCATAATAGATGTATTTGCTCCTATGAGCCAAAACACCATGTCCCAAAAAAAGAACTTCAGCACCGTTCGTCCTTGGCTTACTGCACATGCTAACTATCATGATGCGTTTAGCATGGTTCCAGTAATATGCACAGATAGCAAGCCAGGAGGTAGAAACCAACAACGGTTCATTATCATCTAATAAAAATCATTTTCTGGCTCATAAGAGTAAGATGGGTCAAAAGTTAAGCCATCCTCGGCAGATACTGTCATTGATCGACACAAATCAAGCAATGGAAGCCATAACAGCAACCTTTCATTTAATTTATTGTTCTCCAAAGCATAGCCTCAAATAGGCAAATATGAGCTATTTTCCTGTTTTGTTACATTGCATCCTATACATTGCTGGAGGAAATATATCACGTTGCAAGTGGGGGAGCTGGGAGGGGCTCTAACCGAAGAACATGATACTTAACAGCTAGTGGAAAAAAATGTCCCAGGTGATACATGCGCCTCCATGTAACTGCCTGTTACCATAGGCATGAGCTGACAAATAGTTAAATCCCATCCATAGCCTCGGAAACCAAGCGAGGCTACTCCTACGCCAGCGGTTTCCGGAAGTAATGGATGCCCCCACACATTTCTCTATTTCAACTCCAGGATTTAAGGAGAGCAAGAGCTAGGTTTTTACTTGGGACGCTTGCGGTACGGGTACAGGATATCATCCACTGTGTCTTTGACATAAGTCCCAACTCTATTCATGTTCCTAACCACACCATTGGCCACAAGTCCAGCATTCCTCTGAAATCTGCAGGTTAAGTTGAAAAGTTTGCTGTTTGTTATCTTTGATGAAAATTAAGGGATTCAGGCAGAGTTTAAACAAGAACGCACTTGGTTAGGAAATCATCTCCTGTCTGCCCAGGTTTGTTTCCATGTGCTTGAGTACGCCCAGGTTTGTTTGCATGTGCTTGAGTACGCCCGGGTTTGTTTGCATGTTCTTGAGTAGCTGCAGCATTATCCAGATAAGTAAAATTTCAAGAAATAATCATGCTAGAGTCTAGATGCATGCTTTCTTTCATGAAGAAAAAGTCTTATTGGCCAACATGTAAATAAATTCAGTTTCAGGCACATTGTAGAGGTACATTTTTTGCAAGTGATAAGATTGTTTCAACTCAGGATTCAGACTGTACTTAAGGATCCAGTTCATCCAATCATCACAACGAGTTAGTTAAAACTCTACTAAGGCAACATTGACTTTCAGAATAACATTTCGTGGCTTCAAATCATGCAATAACCAAGGATGCAACATCAGCATAACCATTCATTTCATCGTTAAACTTATTTCTCAGTTCTGACTAACTTCTGAATTTTGATGGGGCCTCGTTTTAGGCATATGAACTGTAGGTCCAATACCTCATTACATTCTACAGGCAAGGCGGCTCATTCATCCAACTGGGAAATTTACTTTGTTACACTGGACTTGCAGCACAAGGCCACAGAAGGCAAGTGTGACATGCTGAGCACCTCTGGCAGTGGTAAGCCATACCTTTGGGGTTGCTATTATATTATTGTCATAATACATGATTACAGACTTGTCAGGCAATAAAATAAATGTTTTCTTTACCTTCTTTTCTAAGGTGAGCTGGAGCTGGAGCTTGAGCTTGAGCTGGTCCTTGTTTAGTTGCCGCTCTGTCTGCTAATAGCTACAGGAACACATAATTTATCAGTTTACATACACTAACATATGATGCTCATCGAAGCAGTTTCAATACTAATATTCAATAAATACTAGGGAAAAGATCAAGATATGACTGATGGAATGACATGGTCAACATTCATTTCTACTGTGATTTGAGAAAAGGGAAGTGTGATCAACTCAACATTGTAACCAAAAACAGGTATGCAAATTTTCATGAAATCCAGCCATTTGTACACAATAGTACAGAACTAGGCTTGGATGCTGAACTTTTTTTCATCACAAATCAGCTCTCAATCATATTTTATGATATGCCTGCTACTAGGAGTCTAGGGCAATCCATACAGCATGCACCATCAACAGACACGATAAATCCCGTGCACATACGTCACACATAAATACTGCTTGCTTGTGAACTGGCAAGTTGCGCATAATTTCAGAGCAATAACATGCTTAAGAAAAAAAATACCTCAACTCCAACACAAATAGGCAGCTCTGCATGCTTCTCTCCTTTTCCAGGAGGGTTATCCTTGTCATCCAGATATATGGAATATCCAGCGCATGCATATTTGAAGTTGGAAAGGTGGCGACCTTCCTGGATAGCTCCCAGCTCAATTTCTCCAACCATGCGGTCAGGAACTGGTAGTCAGACAGTTGTAAATTACAAATATCAGATTGAAGACAAGCCATGAAATCAAGTCAACTATTGGAAATGCTATGGTGAAACAATAAATCCATGTACATGGTATAGAGATAAGCATTTCGTGATATGAAGCAGCACTTATGCAGAGATTATCACAGTTCACACAAAAGTTCCAAATCAGAATATTCGATACAAAGTGACATAAAGACAAAGACTTCCATCTACTGCCCTAGGGAGTCAACAAACAAACCCAGGCACTTATCCCTCCCACAGAGTTGTTCTACAGAAAGCTTTATGGGATCCTTAAGCGCACATTTCTCGAGCATGCTAAATGTTCTATGATGGGAAATCTACTAGATTGATTGCTACAGGTCTTTCGTGGCACCGATGTTATGTGTTAATCTGGGATGTAATACCTGGACTGCTACTGGGGTGGACACTGGGTTTTCCCCTGGTGAGCCAAAGCCGTTTCTCATTTCCCTTCATTTAGTTGCGAACTTTGTCTGTTTCCATTATACAAAGTTCCGGGATATGGAGAAATCCGGTTTGAAAAAAGATTGATAGCTAGAATCCAAACCATAATAGCACAGTTTATTTTCAGATGAACCTATGGTGTGAACAAAGTGCAATTTTGTCGCCACGGAATAGACAGGAGTGGTAATCAGGTTGATTTCTTAGTCTTGTATGGGTAGGGGTATCCCCATCTGCAAACAACACATGACCCCTGATCTCTATGCATCCCCAAGGTTAGTGCGTGTGCGTGTGCGCATCACCGCAGCGACCGAAATCTAGAGCAGAACAGGGATGAACAGGAGAACCCTAGCCCACCTGAGACCCTAGAACAAGCACCAAGCAATCGAGATGGAGAAGGGCAGGTAGCGTAGTTCACGATTTGCTGACCTTGGGGGATGGAGCGGGTGACGCCGACGCAGACGGGTCCGCGCCCTTTGGACCTGAGCACCGTCGAGTAGAAGAGGAAGCCCTTGCACGACCGCCCCTTCACCAACCCTGCCCCCTTCACCACCCCTGCTCCCGCCACCGTGGTCGGCGCCGCCGTCGCCACCGCGCCATCCCCTGCCGCTGGAACCCCCGCCGCGGCCTCCCCTGCCGCCGGTACCCCCGCCGCGCCGGCTCCGCTGCCGCCGCCGGCGCGCTCCATATCCGCAAACTGTCAGCACGGGTGGCGGCGAGGCTGTTGGTTGATCTGCGGGTGGAGGAGACTGGAGAGGGAGGGGGATTCGCGTTCGAGGTGACGCTTCTGGTTTTTATTCACTCCGAGCTCCTTCGTGTGTTTTGGTTTTCCATTTCGTTTTGTGCACTTTTACCAGAAACTTCGCAGTCAGTTTTTATAATCAGCACTTTTCCATTTTTGATTTTCGGAGCATTATTTTTGTAATCTGGACCGTGTTCTGATCCTGAATAAATACATATTTTATTGTGCTATGTAAACACAGTTTGCGGATTAAGAATGCGAGAAATTTATTTTTTTCCATGGATTTACTATTCAAGGAAGATGAGAGCTCCTCTTTGCAGGAAAAGTACTCATGTAGAAAGAAGCCTGTATTCAGCTTGGGCAACACCGAAAGCACTATCATGAGCAATACATAGCTTAGTGATAAAATTATAGTGATGGACCAATATATATTTACAGAAAGACTGTGGAACACGGTTCCTGTACAATTGAGTGGAATATACAAGATTAATTTACACGTAAGAAGGGGCATGCTTCTTGAGCGATTTTTCATGCCGCATACATCAAGTGCAACTACGGTACTCAAGACTGGAAGAGAGTGACGGTAGCGATGTAACCAGTTTTCATCACCTGTTGATCAGTAGAAATAAGAGAATTGCAATGTCAAGTGTGAGCAATAACAAAGTGAAGATGCAGTCTGCACAGGAAAAAAAGAATTAGCGGGGTTAAATTAATAACCTCGAAAGCGATATTTTGGTATCCATAGACGAGCGTGGATCCAAATGGGTTATTTGTGGAACCCTGTGTCTGGATAGCTGCTCGACCGCAATCACCGAGGATCTCCTAATGTAGTAGAATCAATATACATGAGTCAGTTTAGCAAAGAAGCATGGAAACAAAAATATATAACCATTCCTGAGAAACACCATTACACCGTTACCACTAAACAATAATTACATAACCGCAACTAAGATAAAAAAAACTTTTAGACAATATTCTGTGCTGCTCTTGAGCAAGTAAAAGAATGGATGACACGTTTAGCATAGGAGTATTTATTACCAATGATCTGATTTTAAATTTATATTATTCCATTGAAGCATTAGTGAGTCATTTATTTGCATGCCAATTAAATAAGTTTGTCATTCACCATTTTTTCATGAAGGCAGTCATTCACCATTTGAGAATAACAAGATATCTCATAAAGCAATCTAGGGAAAAACAAGTTGGCACAGAGGGAGTAACCAAGTGGTAACTCAAAGTAAAGTTGATGGTTAAAATCTACACGGCAATCCTGGTAGCGCAAAGTCATGCACCATACCTTGACTTGCTCCCATTTTGTACGAGGTGTTATGCAATTCTTCGAGACGTTACCAGGCTGCTGTGTCCCTTCAGCTGAAACGAAAAAATTGTTAATTAGTTATGATCTCATCACCAGCAGACAAGCTCTATAGCGAGCAGTTCATACCTTCGGCATCATAGATAACAAAGTTGCATTTCATGTACGAGTTGAAGTCTGAATGACCAGGAAAGTTTGTATGTAAAACAAACTTCTTTATCCTGTGTGTCTGCACCAAAATAAAATAAATGTACAGGTCAGCATTCTGGTTGAACCTCACAACAGACATGTTTCCTGAACTCTGAAGTGTGAGGCGCACTTATACAATATATAAGAGACCCATACCTGTCCATCAAATAAGATATCTATACCACGCGAGAAGTAGTTGTAAAAGTAGTCTCCACAAAGAGTGGTCCGGGGGCGGAGGTCCGATGCAGAGTGTATAACCATTTGGTCGACCTAACATGAGAGCCCAACATGGTAAGCTTTACATGCGAGAATGTGGTATAGACTTCTTACTGCTTAGGGTTTTGGTTTTTCCGATTATATTGTTATTTCAATAAGCAAAAAAAGGAGAGCATATATCACAGAAGAGTCCCCATGTATCAAGAGGTAAAAAATGGTTAGTATATAAAATAGTATATACTGCTAAAAAGTCAGAAATCGAAGGTGAACCAACTTTTTGACTGCTTCATCTTTAAACTGCATGAGACGTGCATTCTTTTGCAAGTACAATTCAAACCTCCCAGAGCAACATGCGAGCGCCTGAAATGCTGTCCAACCATAACATTTGGCATGTTCGGAGCACACTTTTTCCGTTTCATTCAATCAAGTTTCCACATTGTTTTCTACAAAGTACCAACACTGCCAGCATCTAAAACCTAGTACAGTATGTGATTGAGATGTCCTAGGATTTTTTGAACCATATGTTGAATCGCCTGAGCGCATAGAATAATTCATTGTATACAGATCTTCGAATTAACAGGATATAACTCTGGCTTCTCTAGCATGTTTACAATGCTAACCTTTTTTTGTGCCTTATAGGATAAACTACAGGTGCATGCTTCCAATGAATCCACTAGAAAATATGCATACCAAGTAATCTAGCCTATGTCACTGTAGCAACTAAAAAGCTAATATGTCATAACCTCTTTGAAAATCCATAGTTGCTGTCATTCAGTTAAAAAACCATCAATGTAAAAAACAGACCTGCTTCTGGTGGATACCGCACGGACGACCCAACTCAGTCCAGATATCCTGCCACAGATATGTCATATAAGAAACCCTTAAAACATGATTGGGAAAAGAGAGAGCAGATGGTACAATGATTTACACCTGGGGTGATGCTCCAAACGGAATATGTTGGCCCCCGATAGTGAACCAAAGCTCTTCACCAAGCTGAAAACAAGATAATGATGTAAAATGGTTTGTTCCAGTAATAAAGATATTGATGAAGAGGGCATATATGGATACATATATATTCATAATGTTTGACACATAAACCGGCAGCTGTTCGGCATGCAACTCTCCATTTACTTCTGTTTTTTATGTTTATACACTACTAGAAACTTAAAAGAAAACATGCTTGTTTGGGTGTGGCGAGGATTGGCAGTTATGAAGCCAAATGTATGGATTACTGAATCATGAAATAAGAAAATCTCTGCATTTTCCACAAAATTAATAGGCTTGAAATATCACCAATGAATAGGAAATGTACCTTTGCATGCACTTCCTCCATATATAGACTGCCAGATGGTAATGCAGGCACCACTGCCTTATCCATCAACAACCCAACCCCAACCTTGCTATCTGTTGAGCTATCATATATAGATACCCGGCAAGTAACAGGGGTTGTTCCATCGGGAAGTTCCAGGGGCAAATTTGCCACTGCAATTGCAATAAGGCAGCTGAGCTGAAATGCTAAGAATGATAGGTACACGGACATGAACTATTTGGCAGCATACCTTCCCTATTGTTGAAGGAATTTGCATATTGGCCAGGAATAGGGAATGCGAATGATAAACCCTGCAAAAGCTTGTGAGTAAGACAAACCTAAACAGAGCAAGAAAAAGAACACAGAACAAAACTTTCGAAAAATAAAACAGAGCCAGAGCTATTTTTCATGACGTACTGGATAGAAGAGGGTATAAATGCCCCTGTCTTTATCATATATGCCCGGGAAAGTCGGACCAAATAGTGCATAGACAGACACAAAAGTAGCTAACGTCGATGGACCACTGAAAGAAGAGAAGGGAAAGGGAACTATTAGTAACACAGCAAGAACCTTTCACTGAATGGTTTAGGCACAAATGAATGGTTAATTTCTACTCGACCCAAGGGTGCTTGAACATAGATTAAACAGAAAAAGATGAGTGCCTACAAACTCCTCACCCAATCAAAGATGTTGCATATCGCAATTGTAGTCTTTTAACATCAAAAATTTCTATGAGACGGAGCCTCTGCAAGAGAAAAAGAAGAAGTCTTTATAAACTTCTAAAGGATAGTGAAAAATTCACCAATCTCAAATGCAAATCATGCAATAGTTTCTACCATGTTCTTGAAATAACTTCTGGTGCAGAATTCAAATTACTATATTAAAAGGATCCGCATTGCACATTCTACTTGTTATAGAGAATAAACCACCATACTTTGGTTATATATAAAGTATAACATTTCAGTACATTATTTGATATCAACAAAGAAATGCTCTTTCATACATGAACTATGTACAAGTGAGGTCAATAATGTCTAGGATGCAACCAAAGTATCAAGCATATGACTTTAGTAGCACAAGCGTACCTGCGACCAAGGATCGAAGCGTAGGTGAAACCCATGATCCGGAAAGCTTATGACAAAGTCCAACTTCAGAGGTTCCTGGAACCACAGAACGGACAACACTAATCAGTTAAGCTTAATTTGGTGGCTCTGCTAAAACATCAAACAAGGCTGCCCAACACAAACCTCGTCGAAGTACTTCACGTGAACAACATCATAGATGTTAGGCTGGTGTTCTATCTGCGCAAATGCATCTGAAATCGGCATCCCTGCACCGATCACCACCAAGCACCCGCGTCAGAATAGGCCGCAAAAATGCAAACTTTCAGCTAAGCGGTTGCTTAAAGCACAGGTTTTTCTCCCCCACTAGCGTGCGAAGCGGAAAACAAGCAACCGACGGGTTCGGAACTCCGATCCCAACCGAGGCGGCGGCCGCGGCGGGGCAGCTAGGGTTGGGGGGCAGGAACTCACCGAGGGTGAAGGGGCCGACTCCGAGGCCGGGACGGAGGTCGAGGGTGACGGCGCCCATGGCCGTGCCCTCGCAGCGCCGCCGCACGGGCACCGTCGCCGGGGACGGCGACCCGGCCGCCGACCCGGGCCCTCCCCCCGCCATCGCCGGTGATCTCTGCGCCTGCATCGCGGGGCGGACCGCCTCGTCGGCCGGTTTATTCCTCTCGTGTGGGGGTTGAATCCGATTGGGGTTCGTGGGGGGCTTGCGTCTGCTCCAATTCCTTCTCCTCGCCGAGTAGTAGTTTAGCTTAACGAGATGCCAACGGCACGCGAGGCCCGGTTGTCAGTGAGAGTGCCGTAGACGTGGGGGCGTGGGGCCATGATGTCTGTGAGGTTGGCGCGGGCTAAAGTAAGTAACACTTGGCAAGGGTGGGGGTTGCTTGTGCTCAAGTTTTTGCTTCCTCGTAGTGATTTCCCCCGTCATTGCCTCTTCTCCACTAATATAAAAAGGCAGAGACTGTCAGATCCGAGCGATCTGAGCCATATATACATGTGCATCCAACGACTCATGTCTTCCCAATGATGTACGATTTGCACTTCAAACATTCCAACTGCCCACCTCACGCACGCCCTCCAGTCTGTTGCATCGCCGCTCCCTTAACTGCCCACACGCGCGCCGCCGGCCGCTCGCCTCCCGCCCGCACGCCACCCACTCTTCTGCTCTCTCAAACGCCAACATGCGCGTCCGCTCGCCCTCGTCCACGCGGTCGCCAAAGGCCGTCCAGTCCCCTGCTACCCGGCCGGAGGCCCTGCCCACCAGCGACCACGCGACCGTATCCTGGTGCCGTCCCATCCCGTCCATGCGCTTCATCGCACCTGCTGCTCTGGCCCACCCCTAATATGGCGCTGCTCTTCATCTCCTTCTTCCTCTCTGGAGCCCTGAACGGGGGCAAGTGTCCAGGTACCAACTCGAGCCGCACGTCACCTGTTTGACTGAATGTGCGCAAGACATTTGGTCATATGACATTGTTGGTTCTATATTTCTGTTTCTGATTGTCCGGATGTCTTGAAATGTAGAGTAATTTGCTAACCCCAACAAATTTCCTTTTTGCTGTCTTATTAGTGGAATTGAGAGGACTGATAGTGTTATCATATTGTTGTTACAGAAAATTAATGGAGTTGTCAAGGAGTTGATGTGTAAGTGCAGTGTGAACCAAACTGATGCCAGGATGTAAAACTCCAACTTCAGAGTGTATGTGCAATTCAGCACAAAGAGAGGAAGGCTGATGGTGAAACTGTTTGCTTCAATGAAATTGGACTAGGAGTCTTTTGTTTACAAGGTTTGGACAATCTTCTCCTTTAGCTAAGTGGTGATATGAGGAAAATAGTCATGTTCATGTGCAGTTCCTTGTGAGATGCACATCTTTATTGCTCCCTTCTGATTGAATAATATTCTGCTTGATATCCCTCCCCAGCTACATAATAAACTGATTGGTATTAGCAGGAATAATAAAGCGTGGAACAAATGCCTTCTCCGTAATTCCTTTTGTTGCCCATATACTATTCATTGGAAATCCTTGTGATCTTTTTGCCAAGTTTTTGTGTGTGTTTCCTCATGCTTGATTAGTGCCTTTTTCTCATACTGCCCATTGTTGCACGTTTTGATTCTTTGTATTTCTTTCTAGATTTATGCATATAAGGTAGTCTGAGTTTTTTTGTATTACTACAGTTTGGCCATGACTGGATTACTTCAGCAGCCACAATTGTACTAATTGAGTAACCAATATTGGATACATAATGTGTCCATGGAATATATGGCACAATAGTTAATTATGGGCTGGTATGTGTCTCTGCAAGAGCCAGAATGTTTGGAAAAGCATGGTTCTTAGATAAACCCATTCTGTGTTAAAGTGAAGCTTGGACTACTAGAGTCTCACTTGTAGTAAGAAGCATATATGAAATGAGATGATTCTACCTATAATAATGCTAACATTTCATTTGAACTTGACATTATATACTGGAGTTAGAAAGACTAGCATGGAGGTAAAAGTAACATCCTTGGGCTTAAATTTGGATGGTTAGAGGGGCCAAGCATCTTGCAGTACAATGAGCTAAAAACTGGACTGCTTCGGTGAGTTGTAAATGGTCTTTCTAAATGTTTTAAGAACATCAGTACATTTGTGCAGTTGTCAATGGTAAAAATAACACCCGTGAATGTTGATTTAAGATACACTTTGATAGATCTTCACTTACATTGATTTGCGATTTCAGAGTTGATGAGAAGTGCAGATGCCGACAACGCAAGGTGACTCCGGATGTGCTCTTCACAGTTATCTCTTCGATCAATAGCAAGTAAGTGGTGTGCAGCTACGCAATCTTGCTTTCTAGGGATGTTCTTTGTAGCTGCTACAGCCATATGTTAATTGTATGTTGCTGTAGCTTCAACTAGCTAATTCAATTTGAAGTAAATATTTGTTTATCCTTCCAATCTTTGTTATTCAGATGTTTAGCTATTTTTATATTGCTATTCATAGTACATATGTTCTGAAATTTTCAAGATTTTTTCGCATCTCTCCCAGTTATTTAATTCTGTAAACTATGTTATAAGTCATTCTTCATTTTATCACCACTACTATTAAAAGAGTGAGAGGATCCGATTCAACAAATCATAGCCATTAACCCGGACAGCCGGACTAATCCAACGCCTCAAATCTATTCCGTGTTTGACGGGCGGACAGCCCCCTTCCAGGCTCCCACCGTCGCCATTGTATCGCCCAAAGCTCCTGCAGCATCCCTCCCAGGAGACCGCCGAGGCTCCCAACTTTCACCCCTCGCCATCGCTGCCGCCACACCCGCCTCTGTCCGGCGCAAAAAGCCACCACCTGCTCGCCGAGCATCCACGCTGACGCCCCGCTCGAGCCCCGCTCGAGCCTGCACTCCCGCGCCAGCGGCCTCCTGCACGTCCCCTGCTCTACATCTTCCCTGCAGGCTGCAGTTCGACGACTCGGTGCCGCACCACCTGAGGTAGGTTTTCACATTACTGCCTTACCTATTTTGCCTTTTGGATATGTAATTCAATGGAGTCTAAAAGGTCCACTCACAATGGATTCATCTAACTTGCAGGGGATATAGAGGCATAAGTTGGCTGATATCTTCTCATTACCTCAATAAGTTGGCTGACATAAATTTTGCCAAAAGAACCGAAGTTCATTCATTTGTGTTTAAGGATGATAACTCCAGTTTCACCTTAACACTCCCGCAGAGCTACTAGAGTGAGTACATTTCCTCCTTTCAAAGAGCGCTGAAGAATTATTACTAGGACACTTAATCCGTAGTCTGCACTTGCTAGCAGAGATGCATTATCCAAAACATATACTCCCGGTTGTTTGAATGGTAATGTTACTATAGCACAAAACTCCTATTATATTCGAAAATGCTAATTTAACTTCTGATGTTGTCATATTCAAAATGAAGCATGCAGTTTTCTATTTGAAAGTGCTCATCTGTTAGATATTTTAGAATTTTGATACGCATGTTTGTCCAAAAATTTCAGAGATGATCTGTGAGATATCATCATATGATGTATGAAACTTGTCTCAAACTCTCAATTACTTAATTCTTGTGAACTCTCCAATCCGTTGAAGCATTTCTGTTGTCTAATGACTAAATTTAGTAAGTTCTAGGTTGTGGTTGAATGCCGCTGTCAACTTATCTGAATTCTAAAAATGAAACTCCTTGTGACAGGCATATGTGAGTATGAGTATTGTTAGTGTGTACAATGTGTTAGTTGTTTAGCCTTAAGGTATGATTGATACCCATGGTTCAGTTTGGGTTAGAGGAGATGTGTACACGAGGTGAAAAATGCAACTTAAGTTTCTTTTGAAAAAAATCCTTTTGCAGCTTTGCCAAGGTTGTTGTAAATTAGGGGCCAGCTCATATTATCCTGTAATCATTGTAAAAAAATGTGCATGTGCACGTGCTCTTTTACTAGTGGGCATCAAAAGTACAGAATATTTCTCTCAAAAACAGTTTAGAAGCTTCATCTAAAATAAAAAGGTTTAAAATCTTTCTTTGCAGCAAAACTTCATAATTTAATAGGCATAAAATCCTATCGTTAAAAAATCAAAGGGAGATTAACCTCCGTTTCAAATTAAATATCGCAGATTATTACTTCCATAACTGTCAGGAAATTATAGAATTGTGAAAATATAGCTATTTGGTTTCTAAAAACCACAATCATAGTTTCATTGTGGAGACCGTATAAGATCCTAGGACATAATTAGGTGTTAATTTTTTTAACTAAGTTTGTTTTCTTGAAGGGATCAAATTTTTTCTAAGATCCCATGCACCTATCCAACAATGCCTTGATTTATGTCAGTTTGTTAGAGGTTTGACCATGAGTACAAACATATAAATAGTAATCGGAGGCAGGGTAAAGAGTGGGTAGGTCTTGGAATTTGTGCTATTGGTACTGTTCATTCCAATGGTATTGGTTTATTTGTCTCAGCAAAAATGAGATAGGGGCTAGGAGAGCTACACCTATATTGGAGTATTCATCTGCAACTCCGCCCTTAGATCATATCCATATATCCCAAAATAAATAATGACATAGACAGATAGTGTATGAGGTACCTGCTTGGGATCTCATTAACAACATAGTGATGAAATCAAGTGAAAAACGGATCCAAAAGTTCAAAAATTTAAGAATCAATCACTGTAGACAAAATATTTTTCATTTATTGAATCTTCTGCATCTATATAACGTGCCAAGATAATTATTGCTTTCGATCATGTAACAATATATGTTTGTCAACTATTTTGATGGTATTACAATTTGTCGGCAGCAACAACAACCAGAGGAAAGACAATTGCCTTCGGGCTCATTCCAACCACGCACAAAACAATTTTCTTGGCAGAAATCAGCTGTGCAATCTTTCAAAGGGAAACATGTTGGGCCTGCACAAGTTATATCTACACATAACAGATAAGAGAGGTTAATTCCCAATATAATATAAGTAATTACGTATCGTGGTTTCAACATCAAAAGGTGTGTGAAAAACAAGAAACTGATATAAAATGAATTAGATGCATGTCACGATAGAAAATGTGCTAAACAATCATAAAGCTATCATACACAAGAGCATTGTGTTTTATTTTACAAATGTTTTCTATTATTTTTATGTCATTACAACTATGTTTCTTTTGCAGGTCTTCATACAAAGAGACGACATAATATTTCATGCAATAAATGTTTCCTACATGCTTAATAAGTGGCATGTACAACGGCTTTATGGCGGAGACTTCTCTATGCTTGACGTTATCACAATGTTTTCGAATTGGTTTGGACTCATTGTTGGAGCGCAACCTACTCATATGTAAGGAAAGTGCTAAGGGGACTTGGTTCTCAAGTTGGCTCATATGAGACTGCCAAGGTTGGGCCCAAATTTTCCTACAGGATGTTAGTCCATGCATGTTGTAAGAGGGCATGTCCAATGCCGACGCTTAGACAAGCGCTAAGGATTCAAATCCCGGCCGTTGTGCTTTGATCATGGCAGTTTTGCTAGCACCGACGCATAATTAAGAGGCTGGCACTCGTGAAATCAGTGTAAAATATGGTTACCAAGCGCGGGCGCTTACCTTACATGGACCAACCGACTAATTATGTGTCTATCTAGGAGGCTAGCATTGTACATGCCCTAAGACTCCTCGGATCAGAAACTAAAGCTCCATGAACGTGTATTGAAGCTCTAGCCATTTACACTTATTTGCACGCAGCTGGATGTGTATGAGCTCCACCCTTGGGCAATTTATGGGCCTTGGTATTGTCGAATAAACCAAGCCTACCCCTAATGGTGCTAGGTGCAAACGGTATAAAGGTAAAACTTGTTCCACCGATCTAGGAGCGACTTAGGGGGAGCGATAGTAGTCCATGGTCCATGGTGGACCATCTTAATATCTATGCTCCACCACCTAATGAGCCTCACATTTATGGGTTTAATTTTTACATTGTTTTTTACTTGTTGACCATTGTTTTTTCCTTGACATTTAATATTTTAAATTTACGACTTCTATCCATGTAGGTGTCATGTGGGATTGGAGTGCCCCCTTGTGTACCTCATTATTTTTTGTATATTGAATTAAATGGAATTAGTAAGTGTGTTCTAATATAACCCATGTGATGTAAATTCAGATGAATCTTTTAGATAACTTGCTTGTAAGTGTATGGCCAAGATATTATTAATATGAATAGGGCATCTTAGAAAATTATATTAAATATCTTATTGGGGTTGGCTATTCTCCCAAAAACTAGTAGTTATAAGTAATTAGTTTTTTGAGAAATATTAGTAGGCCTATTACAATGCCTTGTTTCATGGATTCCATTGGTTGTCCTTTACCTGTAACCAGCTCACCATAGCCCATAATCAATAGACCACAAAATTAATATTAGTGTTTCATGATAAATGCCAACCCATACCCCTAGGCTACAGCTACATAACTTATTCAAGGGCAATATATTTAAGGCAGAGAGTGGAAATATGCATAAAAATCTTGTTTCCTCTATCCTCTATGAGCAATTATTTTGGGATGTGTTTCCCTAGGGTCAATAGATTTTCATTTATGGTTTATTACTTTTTTATTGTTGTGTATATTTTTTCAGAATCTTGAGATTTTCAACTATTCATGATCAATGACATAGCTTTCATCTTGCTGCCATGTTTGGAATAGCAGGGCCATAATTTTTTGCATGACTATGCAAGGTTATACTTTTTTCAACATGACGATATTATACATGAAGTTAACAATAACGAGAATGAAAGTAAAAACAATCTCATAATCATTTCTGTCACCACATGTACTGTTTATTTTCCATACCTACAATTTAGCAAATAGGAAAATTTTCAAATTAGGTTTTCCATGGTGGACACAAAGATTCACGATGCAACCGCTGAAATGCATAAAATGTGGGCTCCAAAAGGCAGTTGGTTGGCTGGTGTCTTAGAATGGATCAAGTGGCCCAACAATAAACTCCAAGTCCTACATGGTCGCTCTGGTGGACAACAAAGTGTTAGTTTGCCCATGTGGAAAGGAAGGATACAAGATGGAGCCGAAATTTTCTTTTCTCATATTGATGTTCTTGTCATAGGAACTTTATCTCTTGTGTCAGCGCTTTGATAGTGTCATAATCATTAATCATTCTTTCCACTTGCAAAAACATACAAAAATAACTAGTATTCTTGTATAATCATATCCACCAAAATGTAAGATTTGATAGCTTGTAGTTGTTAATGGATAATTCCTTATATTTGACATATGTGAATATAGATCTTTTTTATTGTTCAATATCATTTTTTATTTTCTATATGATAGTTTTTTTCATGTTTTCTTTGTAGATGTGTCCTAGTCTTTTGTTCCTAGGAGGTTATGTTCAATCTCTCTCATGATCAACCTTATAACCTATATCATATATATAATAAAATTGGTTCAGTTGCATCAACAAATGTATAAAAATAGTAATAATAATGCTAATACAAATAAATCCAAACAACATTGTACTTTATATTTGATGATTATATCTATTGAATGTATTTTTTCATATTAGCCATGTACTAGTATTTGTTTGTTTACCCTTGAGTTTCTATCCCCAAAGCCTTATTTTGTGTACCATTTGTTGTTTAATTATTTGAACATCAAATAAGGTATGCACATATTAAAACGAATAGAAATGATGTACCTGTGATCCTTTCTTCTGCATTAGAGGTCATGAAATTGGATGCCATGATCACAAGAGCTACAAAAATTGGAACCCATACGTTGTTCTTTGTAAGTGCCATGATATGCACTTGCATTATCTTTACTGATGATGTTCTTGTGAATACTCTATTGTTGCTATGTTCCTCCCGCCGGTGTTTATATAGCACCAAAAGGAATAGTTTTTCTTCATGATTTGTATATATATTAGATATTATTTACTACAATCCTCATATAACACATACATTCTTCCATAAATAGGATTTAACTATTGGTATCGATATGTATCACATACCAAATATATTTTGCATAACTCCAATTAATTAGTTTCCACTATTTTATATATGTATTAATCACCTTACGATCATCTGATGTGTGTCTTCATCAATAAATTCATTTTTATCTCTTGTGTAAATGGTTATTAATATCCATGCCATGTCGTTTGTACAAATAAATCACACAGATTAATTTCTTAATTCAATAGTATGTGCATATAGTAAAAATCGCATAGACACGAATATTAGTTGTTACTACCAGGAAAGTGGTATGCATTACCATCAAAGCTAGTTGGCTCATAACTGTTGTATTATTCGTATATATGTCACAATTAAATTTTATTTTCTCATATTGATGTTCTTGTCATAGCAAATTTGTCCCTTGTGCTAGTGTTTCGATAGTGTCGTAATCATTAATCGTTCTTTCCTCTTGCAAACACATACAAATTAACTAGTATTCGTGTATAACACATATCCACCCAAATGTAAGATTTGATAGCTTGTAGTTGTTAATGGATTTTTCCTTATATTTGTACATATATATGAGATTGGAATATTTTACTATTGTTCAATAGCATTATTTATCTTATATGTTTTACTATTTTTAATATATTTTTATTGTTTTCATGTTTCTTTATGGATGTGTCCTAGTCATTTTTTCCTAGGAGGTTGGCTTCCACCTCATCAACCTTGATAACCTCTAATAACATATATACAATCACAATGTGTGTGTGTGTGGGGGGGGAGGTGTATGAACAAATGTATAAAAAATAATAAGGCTAATACAAGTAACTCCAAACAATATTGTACTTTACATTTGATGATTATACTAATGAATACATTTTTCATATTAGCCATGTACTATTATTTGTTTGTGAACCCTTAAGTTTCTATCCCCAAAGCCTTATTGTGTGTACCATTTGTTTTTATATTTGAACATCAAAGAGTGTGTATGCATATATTAAAAGGAAAATAGATAATGTACATGTGATCCTTCCTCCCGCATTAGAATTCATGAATTTAGATGACATGACAAGACCTACAAAAGATTGGAACCCATATGTTGTTTTTTGTAAGTGCCATAGGTACTTGCCTTTTATTTACTGATATTATTCTTGTGAATACTCTATTGTTGGTATGTTCCTTCAACCAGTGCTTATATAGCATCATGAGGAATAGTTTTTCTTCTTGGTTTGTATATACATTAGATATCATTTACTAAAATTCTTATATAACACATAGTATCTTTTTCCATAAATTGTACATAATTAATTGATATCATTATATATCACATACTAAATATATTTTGCATAACTCTCTATTAATTAGTTTCCACTATTTTATGTATGTATTAATGACCTTACGATCATCATTATATATCACATACTAAATATATTTTGCATAACTCCTTCTTTATTAGTTTCCACTATTTTATGTATGTATTAATGACCTTACGATCATCTGGTATCACCAGTACAGATCAAGACTTTTAAAGCCCCCCATCGCAAACTGTCGGGCCTATCGTGTGCGTTTGAAACTATCACTTACCGGTAGAATAATAAAGCGTCTACTTTTTCCGCAACCCGTGCGCAGGGACAAAACATAGCAGATGGTTTTCCTTTTCCAACCATTTGCGAATATTTGTACACGGTTCTGATTTGCAAAATCGTCTGCAATATCGCACACGGTTCTGTTTGACTTCATGTCGCAAACATTTTATAAGTGGATTCATTTGCGTTTAGTCACTATTTAATATTGTGTTTCTAGATCCGTCCACAACTTATCAGATCAAATCTCGTTCTTTGGTGGCGGTGGCGGCGACATCGGCGGTTTCCTTTTGGGGTGCAGCGAGACGACGATGGCATGTGCCAAGGTGTAGCGGTGCAGCGGGGACTCTGCTTAGCGACGGTGCGGCAATGTGGCGGGGACTCCTGCTTAGTGGCGGTGTGACAGGGACTCTGCTTAGCGGCGGTATGGGGGTGCGGCAGAGGGTATATTACCCTTAACCTTTATTTTGATTTACGATGACACACGAGCTAGTGACGAACTAATGTTGTCTTGCTAGTGACACTCACATGTATTAGTTCGTCTTGGTGATGGAAGGAGCTGAGAGACTGATACGTCTCAAACGTATCTATAATTTTTGATGCTCCATGCTTGTTTTTGCACCATTTGCCTTGTGTTTTGTTACACTTCGTGGCGTTTTTATGCGATTTCCGGAACTAACCTATTGACAAGATGCCACAGTGCCAGTTCCCTGTTTTCTGCTGTTTTTGTGTTTCAGAAAAGCTACACAGAAATATTCTCAGAATTGGACGAAACAAAAGCCAGAAGTCTTATTTTTTCCGGAAGCTTCCCGAAGACCGAAAGAGAGCCGGAGGGGGGCCAGAGGCCGCCCTCACACATAGGTGGCGCGGCCCAGGCCCTGGCCACGCCACCCTGGTGTGAGGAGCCCCTGGCTGCCCCCTGACGATGCCCAGGAGTCGGCAATTTTCCAGAAACAGTTCCGCAGCGCCGCCGCCGTTGAAGCCAAATTTCGGGGGACAGAAGTCTCTGTTCCGGCACCTTGCCGGGATGGGGAAGTGCCCCCGGAGCCATCTCCATCGGTCTCCATCGCCGTCTCCGCCGTCTCCATCGACCTCACCGACATCTCCATCAACCTTGCTGTCTCCTATGATGAGGAGGGAGTAGTTCATCCCCGGGGCTGAGGGCTCTACCGGTAGCTATGTGGTTCACCTCTCTCTCCCATGATGTGATCTTTATGTGATCGTGAGCTTTGTATCATGTTGAACAAGTAGATGTTATTATTCAGATATTATGTGTACTCTAGTGGTATTATTAAAGTAATCTATTCCTCCTGCCATGGTGTAACGGTGACAGTGCGTACATCATGGTGGTACTTGGTCTAGGCTGCGATTGTGATCTCTTAAGGATTATGAGAATAATTATTACTATGATAGTATTGAAGTGATCTATTCCTCCTTTCATGGTGTAATGTTGACAGTGTGTGCACCGTGTTAGTACTTGGTTTAAGTTGCAATAATATCTATCTTGAGTTGTGATCTGATTTGGATATCTCTATGAGTGGTGTTTGTCAAGTACTTGATGAACTTTAAGGGGTGCTTCTGTAGCCACTACGCAATGATTAGTGTTATTCAATAGGAGAGTGATTCAGACTACCATAGTGAAGAGAAGTTATCTATTTGTTCAGTTATGTTATATTGTTGGGAGTGTGTCCACTAGTGAAAGTATGATCCCTAGGCCTTGTTTCCAAGCTTTGCACACCGTTTACTTGCTGTTTTGTTATATGTTTGCTCGCAGCGATTTTTATTCCAAATTGCATTTACTACTTATAATCATCTATACCACTTGTATTTCACTATCTCTTCGCCGAACTAGTGCACCTATACATCTGACAAGTGTATTGGGTGTGTTGGGGACACAAGAGACTTTCTGTATCGTAATTGCAGGGTTGCTTGAGAGGGATAACTTTGACCTCTTCCTCCCTGAGTTCGATAAACCTTGGGTGATCCACTTAAGGGAAACTTGCTGCTGCTCTACAAACCTCTGCACTTGGAGGCCCAACACTGTCTACAAGAACAGATGCGTGCGTAGACATCAAGCTCTTTTCTGGCGCCGTTGCCAGGGAGGTAAGGTAAAAGGTACTCGCATCCTCCTATGTGAGTGCTCAAAGTTATTTCCTTTAGATTCTGCAATTATATCTTTTTGTTTCTTGTTTTTATTTTCACTAGTTAGGCTTAATGGAAAACAAAGAGTTCTTTTGTCTTTTTCCTGAGTTTAGATATGAAGTGTTTGAAGAGAAAATTGAAAAACCTTTGGAGCTTAATTTGCATGCTAATAGTGTTGTAAGTATGAATGTTTCGAACACTGTTATTACTAATGCTATAGAAAAGTTTAAGCTTGGGGAAGCTGGTTTTGTTAAGCATGATATTTTTAGTTCCCCAGCTTTAGTGGCGAAAGTTTGTTCTGATAATATTTTATCTCCCATATGTGATGTTCCTTCTTATGATGATATGTTTGAAGAATATGCTTTGCGAAATAGCTGTTCTTTAGCTTGTGATGATACTAAACCTCTAGTTTATGATGGTTATGATGATGGGTATAATATTTTTAGTTCACCTACTATTGAGGATAAAATTAGTTATGATTACAATATGCCTCCTATTTTTGATGATTATGGTGATGAGAATAATTATTCTATTGAATCTGCTCCTACTACTATTGTTCATGTGGGGAGTATTAATTCTTTTATGCATGTGGCTCATGATAGGGATGTTTTATGTGATAGTTATATTGTTAGTTCTATTCATGATGCTACTGAAAGTTATTATGAGAGAGGGAAACATGGTTTGATGGATCTCAACAATATTAAGTTTCCCCTCTTTATGTTGCAAATCTTGAAGTGGCACTTGTTTTATCTATCCATGCTTGCTACTATGTGCCTCATTGATTTATTTTCTTACAAGATTCCTATGCATAGGAAGTGGTTTAGATTTAAATGTCTTTCATACTTGCTTTTTGATGCTCTCTATTGCTTTAAGTTCCTATATGGCGCCTTTGCCTCAAGCTGTTATATAGCGCCCACATGAGCATCTTTGCAAATTACTGCGCCTAGCTCAAAGGCGTTAAAGAAAAGCACTCTTGGGAGATAACCCATTGTTTTATTTTCAGTACTTTTTATTTTATTTGAGTCTTGGAAGTTATTACTACTGTAATAACCGCTCCTTATCCTTTTTTATTTCATTGTTGTGCCAAGAGAAGCCTCTAATTTGAGTAAGGTAAGATTTGGGGATGTTGCTGTCCTGAAACAGTTTTCGGTGCTGCACCGTAAATATTCGTGAAAATTCTCTGTACATCTTTTAGACCTGCGATTTCTTGTGCATATGCCCCAGGTTATATCCAAACTTTCATTAGTTGAATACTTTTTGATTTGAGCAACAGAAAACCCCTCAAAAATTCGACCTTTGTCAGCTGTTCTGTTTTGACAGATTTCTGCCAATATTTGTGTTTGCCGCTTTATCGCTTTCTTTTTGAGTTCTTTTGATCACAGAACTTTTGGGGAAGTTGCTACAGTAGGATATACTTTATATGTGGTGGTTTTGGGTTGAAACCTGAAGCAAAAAGAGGTTGATTACATGTTATGCTTGCACTAATGTTGCTAATAGATTTGTGTTTAGTTTTGTATGAAGGAAGTTTTCAAGTGTAGGGATTGGAGAATGATGAGATAAGATGAAGAATGGACAAAAGCTCAAGATTGGGGATGCCCATGCATCACCCCAAGAAATTTCCAAGAAGTACAAGAGTCAAAGCTTGGGGATGCCCCCGAGACACCCCTTCTTCATCGGCAAAAATCAGGTCACCTTTCAAGACACTATATTTTTATTGCTTCATGCACTATGTGTTTTTCTTGGAGCGTCAGTTGTTTTAGTTTTCTTAGTTAGTTTAGTTTTGTTTGCTGCAATAAATGGTTAGATCACATCATGTTTCTTTTGGAGGAGATAAACTTGCTTTTCATTTGCCAAGAACACTCTAGTTTTCACTCTTATCATTCAACGAGTGTTCTCTTTTTTTGCTACTGCGTTTAGCTTTCGATTTTCGCCTTGATTTGCGTTCAGATCTTGTTATATCTTTTCATAAAGGTGTATTTTTGCCTCTGATCTTTATTGGTTTTCATCAAAAGAGGTGTTTATAAAAATTTCAAATGGTGTTGGAAAAGAGAAAAAGCTTTATGCAAAATAGTGGTACAAGAAGGAGCTTGTGTAGACTGCGGCTTAGGCTTTTTCATGTCATGCTTGATGTCTTTTTCATAGTATGCTTAGTGATTTTGCTGTAGCATGACTTGTCTCAAATAACTGAGATTGCTTAATGAGCCTTTGAAAAAATCATGCGTTGTTTTTATTGTATGGAAGCATTATTTTGGTTTTCTCCTTGATGCTTTATTTGGGTTGACTTGGCGCATGCTCACACATGTTAGACTCATACAAAGTCGCTAATAGCCTTCATGATCATTTAGTTTTTGACTTTTGATGCCATCTTATGCTTCTTTTAATGTCGCTTTGTCGCTTTGCATGATTATGGCCATTATTGCTCTCTTAGTTGGTCGCTCCCAGTCTTTTGCTAGCCCTCGCCTTGTACTGAGTATGAGCTCTACTCGTGCATCCAACTCCTAAAAGCCAAAGTTTTCCAAAGTGTCCACCATACATACCTACTAGCAATTTGCTATTCCAAGTAAATTTGACTTGCTTTTATTTTCTCTTCAAATTAAACTCTTACCAGTGTTATGCGAAATTCGGTCAGTAAAGCTCTCACAAACCGGAAGGCACACTTTACTTTTTCCTGTTCTTAAAAATTTGACATTGTGGTCTCTTATGTTGAGTTGTTATGCTTGCAAGTTGTAAGTTGGAGACTAGCCCAGCCATGCAGTCATGGGCAAGCTTTCAACATTGCACTTCTTATTTGAGTTGATATCGTGATCTTTTGTTTATGGATGCCCACGGTGTGAAATGAATTGGGAATCTTGTGGGGATCATGGAGTTAGTATATGTGTTAGGGAAACGTCAGGCCGCTAATCTAAGCCATGCATAATTCATGGTGGAAATTTGCAGCATACCCATGGTGAACATTCGACGACGCATCTCACAATAAAAAGCTAAACAAATGGCAAATAAAAGAGATGTCGAGGTGTTCATTGTCTGCTTGTCCTGTCATTTTGGTGTGGGCTTGTTCCATGTCATCGGGCACGGAGGTACCCCATTAGCGGTTCTCAATGATATGCATATATTTACAATGACAAAAGCCTTGCTTGGGACTCTAAGTAAAGTAGCATGAGGTTTGGGTACTCGTATTCATGGGACACGAGGTTTTCAACTTATGATTTGTCAAGCATATGCATCATAATTGTTCTCGCATTAACTTTAACCATTCAAGATGCTTATGATGGGGGCAATGAGAGCTCAAAGCCGGTAAGTACCATAATTTTTGAAGGTTATAAAACTTGCAATCACTGCTTCCCTCTGCGAAGGGCCTTTCTTCTACTTTTATGTTGAGTCACCACCTTCTATCTTTATGCACCATTAAGGGAGCATAGTTGTCATTCTTAGTATAATGTGCATTGTCCCAAAGTTTTCATTGATTGATTCATATTGTTGGTTTCACTTGTTCTTAAATTATTTGTATCTAGTCGCCCTCTTAAACTTGAAGGTGTCCTATGCATTTATGTTTTGCTCTCTTTGAAGGACAAGCTGAAAACCATTTGTATGTTTTTCCTTATGATTTGAACACACGTTTGACTTTCATTGTTTCATTTTCATGATCTTTTGTTTGTGTTCATTTTCATGTTTACAACATGGTTGCTAAGTTCTTTATTATCAAGATTATGTCTTTCATGCCCATGTTTTAAGTTCTTATGATCTCAGCTCACAAATGCTTACATATATGATCAAGATTGTGTAGGTGCATGTCACCTCAAAAATTATTCTTTTGTTATCACTTACCTACTCGAGGACGAGCAGGAGTTAAACTTGGGGATGCGTGATACGTCTCAAACGTATCTATAATTTTTGATGCTCCATGCTTGTTTTTGCACCATTTGCCTTGTGTTTTGTTACACTTCGTGGCGTTTTTATGCGATTTCCGGAACTAACCTATTGACAAGATGCCACAGTGCCAGTTCCCTGTTTTCTGCTGTTTTTGTGTTTTAGAAAAGCTACACAGGAAATATTCTCGGAATTGGACGAAACAAAAGCCAGAAGTCTTATTTTTCCCGGAAGCTTCCCGAAGACCAAAAGAGAGCCGGAGGGGGGCCAGAGGCCGCCCTCACACATAGGTGGCGCGGCCCAGGCCCTGGCCGTGCCACCCTGGTGTGAGGAGCCCCTAGCTGCCCCCTGACGACGCCCCTTCGCCTATATAAAGCCTCGGGACGGAAAACCCTAAAGGAGTCGGCAATTTTCCAGAAACAGTTCCGCAGCGCCGCCGCCGTCGAAGCCAAATTTCGGGGGACAGAAGTCTCTGTTCCGGCACCCTACCGGGATGGGGAAGTGCCCCCGGAGCCATCTCCATCGGTCTCCATCGCCGTCTCCACCGTCTCCATCGACCTCACCGACATCTCCATCAACCTTGCTGTCTCCTATGATGAGGAGGGAGTAGGTCATCCCTGGGGCTGAGGGCTCTACCGGTAGCTATGTGGTTCACCTCTCTCTCCCATGATGTGATCTTTATGTGATCGTGAGCTTTGTATCATGTTGAACAAGTAGATGTTATTATTCAGATATTATGTGTACTCTAGTGGTATTATTAAAGTAATCTATTCCTCCTGCCATGGTGTACCGGTGACAGTGCGTGCATCATGGTGGTACTTGGTCTAGGCTGCGATTGTGATCTCTTAAGGATTATGAGAATAATTATTACTATGATAGTATTGAAGTGATCTATTCCTCCTTTCATGGTGTAATGTTGACAGTGTGTGCACCGTGTTAGTACTTGGTTTAAGTTGCAATAATATCTATCTTGAGTTGTGATCTGATTTGGATATCTCTATGAGTGGTGTTTGTCAAGTACTTGATGAACTTTAAGGGGTGCTTCTGTAGCCAGTACGCAATGATTAGTGTTATTCAATAGGAGAGTGATTCAGAGTACCATAGTGAAGAGAAGTTATCTATTTGTTCAGTTATGTTATATTGTTGGGAGTGTGTCCACTAGTGAAAGTACGATCCCTAGGCCTTGTTTCCAAGCTTTGCACACCGTTTACTTGCTGTTTTGTTATATGTTTGCTCAGCAGCGATTTTTATTCCAGATTGCATTTACTACTTATAATCATCTATACCACTTGTATTTCACTATCTCTTTGCCGAACTAGTGCACCTATACATCTGACAAGTGTATTGGGTGTGTTGGGGACACAAGAGACTTTCTGTATCGTAATTGCAGGGTTGCTTGAGAGGGATAGCTTTGACCTCTTCCTCCCTGAGTTCGATAAACCTTGGGTGATCCACTTAAGGAAAACTTGCTGCTGCTCTACAAACCTCTGCACTTGGAGGCCCAACACTGTCTACAAGAACAGACGCGTGCGTAGACATCAGAGACCCCCCTCCCCCATTCGCTTGAAGAGACGGTAGTTCCTTTTTTTTGCTTCTTTTCCGTTATTTTAGTAATAGAAACTCCGCACTATTAAGAGGGGTAATCTCGATGAGATTAGTGGGAACTTGTCATATGGTTTACATATCCTACCACCAAAAAACCTCATCACTAAGCTAAAGTTCTCAGAAGAATCTGAAGTTTGAGGCAGAGCAGCTATTCCCGATTTCCATCCGACGATGTCGGGCTATGCGCCGACGTCCCGATGAAAGCCCGATGTCGCCGGGTTGTCCGCCGGGTCGTCCGGACCGACGCGCGTCAGGATACCTTCACGCGAGTTATCCTCTCATCTTCTCTAGTCGCACAATATTCCAGGCCCCCACACGAGAAGTCGCTCCCAGGCTCCTGATTCCTGAATCAAGCTGCCTGCCTCCCTAACCCTATCCGCTCCGTCCAGATCTCTGTTGGTGAGCATCTCTTCTTTTTCCAATCCGGCCACCAGCGGCGGTACAGCAGATAGCACCAGGTGACACCTCCTCTCGCTCCCAACTTTTTCCAAAATCGTTCCCACCCGGCGGCCATTGTGGCTCAGTTACGGATGGCAATGGGTACCCGATACCCGATAACCCGATGGGTATCTGATACGTCTCCAACGTATCCATAATTTTTGATGCTCCATGCTTATTTTTATACCATTTGCATAGTGTTTCGTTACACTTCATGGCATTTTTATGCATTTTTTGGAACTAACCTATTAACGAGATGCCACAGTGCCAGTTCCCTGTTTTCTGCTATTTTTGTGTTTCAGAAAAGTTACACAGGAAATATTCTCGGAATTGGACGAAACAAAAGCCAGACGTCCAGAAATTTACCGAAGCTTCCAGAGAACCGAAGAGGAGACGGAGAGGGGCCACAGGGAGGCCACACCATAGGGCGGCGCGCCCTAGGGCTGGCCCGCGCCCCCTGGTGGTGAGGCCACCCTGGCCCACTTCTGACGCCGCCTCTTCGCCTATAAAGACCCCCCGATGAGAAAAACCTAAATACCCGATCACTTTTCTAGAATACATCGCGATCCACCGCCGCCATCGACCCGAGATCAGGAGGGTCCAGAAGCTCTTCCCGGCACCCTGCCGGAGAGGGGAATCGCCACCGGAGGTCTTCTTCATCGCCATGCTTGCCTCCGGCGTGATAAGTGAGTAGTCTACCTTGGACTATGGGTCCATAGCAGTAGCTAGATGGTTGTCTTCTCCACCATGTGCTTCATGTTTAGATCTCGTGAGCTACTTACATGATCGAGACTACCTTTATGTAATTCTACATGTTGTGTTTGTTGGGATCCGATGAATATTGGTGTTATGATTGAGTTGATGTACTAAATTTTATCTTATGTTATCTCTATGTTGTTTATGATCTTGCATGCTCTCCGTTGTTAGTAGCTATCTTGGCCGAGTAGTTGCTAGTGACTCAAAGAGGGGGTATTTATGCTCGATAGTGGGTTCATGCCTCTATTTAATCTGGGGGAGTGACAGAAACCTCTAAGGTTGTAGATGTGATGTTGCTACTAGGGAGAAAACAACATTCATATGCTCAAGGGCATATGCTTTGTTTACATTACACACTTTGCATAATGCAGTTATCTATTGTTCGCAACTTAATACTTGTGTAGTTCTCAGATTGATTCGCCACAAGTGGATTATTAGTCATAGATGCAGTTGGATGGCGGTCTATGTATTTTGTTGTAATGCCCAGAGTAAATCTCATAGTGATCCTCTCGACATGCACGTTGTCTATATTCTATCAATTGCCCAACTGTAATTTGTTTACCCAGCATATGTTATTTTATCTTATGGAGAGACACCACTAGTGAACTGTGGACTCCGGTCCTATTTCCATTATATTGCTATCACCTGTTTACTTTACTCGCACTGTTTACTTTACTTGCATATTACTATTGCTTTCCACTCGATACGCTCATTCCTTTGTTTCAAGCAAATCGGTGAGATTGACAACCTCATCGTAAGTTGGGAGCAAAGTATTTGGTTGTGTTGTGTGCAGGTTCCACGTTGCTACTAGTTGAAGACGCGCTAACTCGTTATCGTTAACGGCACCCTTGTTGGAGTGTTAGTAGGCTAGTCAGCATCACCTTCTGGAGTATTGACTTTTTCCTGGACCGACAAACCTTGGTTTCTTTCTGAGGGAAAAACTTGTTGCTGTGCTCATCATACCTTCCTCTTAGGGTTCCCAACTGGACGGTGAAAAACTATCAACACCGCGCCGCATCAAGACATTTTTCTGGCGCCATTGCCGGGGAAAAAGAAGACTTCTGCAAGGGGAGTTTCGCACGCACATCCTTTACTTTATTTTAGTTTTGCTTTTACTTTATTTTTACTTGCATCGTTTTATCAAAAACGCAAAAAAATTTGTTTCCTTTATATTTGTTATTTCTTTACTCTTAGTTCATTATGTTGTTTCCTAAGTACGTTTTGGAGGACCTCTCAATAGGCAATGGTTCAATTATTGGAAAAAGTAACATCGAGGAGTTCTTTAATCATATTAGTATGCATAAAGATGTTGAGGAAAAGTCTTTGGCTGAGCTTGCTCCTAGTTATGAAGTTGCTTTTGCTTATTTAATTCACATGTTGGAAGCTAGGTTTGCTAGCCTTAATCCTTTTATGCAATACATGTTTCTTAAGCTTCATGATGTTGAAGACCTCGAAAAGAAAGCTTTTATCTTGGAAACTTTGCGCATAGAATTTAGAGATGTTGCCATTGAGGCTAGGGAAGTTTTTAAGAAATTTAATAAGCTTAGCTCACCTATTGAAGTTGTTGGTACACCCAATGGAGATTTTAGAGTGCCAATACCTTGTAAACTTGTAGGAATTCATGATGCTTTGGAAAAGAATTTTAGTTGGATTTGTCCTAAAAATCCTTTTCATGAAAGTAGTGTACCAAAGTGTGATCATAAAGGATCCTCAAAAACTCATTTGGACACAATTCAATTTATTGTTGAAAAGATTCCTACATTTGATCTTAATGCCTCTTTCGATATTACTTGATTCGCATTTTCTGCGCCTAGCTCAAAGGCGTTAAAGAAAAGCACTCTTGGGAGATAACCCAATGTTTTTACTTTTAGTACTTTTTCTTTTATTTGAGTCTTGGAAGTTATTACTACTGTAATAACCTCTCCTTATCCTTTTTATTTCATTTTTGTGCCAAGAGAAGTCTCTAATTTGAGTGAGGTAAGATTTGGGGATGTTGCTGTCCTGAAACAGTTTTCGGTGTTGTACCGTAAAAATTCGTGAAAATTCTCTGTATATCTTTTGGACCTGCGATTTCTTGTGCATATGCCCCAGGTTATATCCAAACTTTCATTAGTTGAACACTTATTGATTTGAGCAACAGAAACCCTCTAAAAACTCAACCTTTGTCAGCTGTTCTGTTTTGACAGATTTCTGCCAATATTTGTGTTTGCCGCTTTATCGCTTTCTTTTTTAGTTCTTTTGATCACGAACTTTTGGGGAAGTTGCTACAGCAGTATATGCTTTATATGTGGTGATTTTGAGTTAAAACCTTAAGCAAAAAGGGTTGATTCAATGTTATGCTTACACTAATGTTGCTAATAGAATTGTGTTTAGTTTTGTATGAAGGAAGTTTTCAAGTGTAGGGATTGGAGAATGATGAGATGAGTTGAAGAATGGACAAAAGCTCAAGCTTGGGGATGCCCATGACACCCCAAGAAATATCCAAGAAGTACAAGCGTCAAAGCTTGGGGATGCCCCCGAGGCACCCCTTCTTCATCGGCAAAAATCAGGTCACCTTTCAACACACTATATTTTTATTGCTTCATGCATTATGCGTTTTTCTTGGGGCGTCAGTTGTTTTTAGTTTTCAGTTTTGTTTAGTTTTGTTTGCTGCAATAAATGGTTGGACCCCAACAAATTCCTTTTGGAGAAGTTGCCTTGCTTTTCATTTGCCAAGAACACTCAGTTTTTCACTCTTATCATTTTAACGAGTGTTCTTCTTTTTCTAGAACTGCGTTTAGCTTTCATTTTTTGCCTTGATTTGTGTTCAGATCTTGTTATATCTTTTCATCAAGGTATATTTTGACCTCTGGTCTATGTTGATTTTCATCAAAAGAATTGTTTATAAAAAGTTCGAATGGTGTTGGAAAAGAGAAAAAGCTCTATGCAAAAAAGTGGTATGATACGTCTCAAACGTATCTATAATTTTTGATGCTCCATGCTTGTTTTTATACCATTTGCCTTGTGTTTCGTTACACTTCGTGGCATTTTTATGCGATTTCCGGAACTAACCTATTGACAAGATGCCACAGTGCCAGTTCCCTGTTTTCTGCTATTTTTGTGTTTCAGAAAAGCTACACAGGAAATATTCTCGGAATTGGACGAAACAAGTTCCAGAAGTCTTATTTTTCCCGGAAGCTTCCCAAAGACCGAAAGAGAGCCGGAGGGGGGCCAGAGGCCGCCCTCACACATAGGTGGCGCGGCCCTGGCCCTGGCCACGCCACCCTAGTGTGAGGAGCCCCTGGCTGTCCCCTGACGACGCCCCTTCGCCTATAAGAAGCCTCGGGACGAAAAACCCTAAGGGAGTCGGCGAAATTTCCAGAACAGTTCCGTAGCTCCGCCGCCGCCGTCGACGAATTTTGGGGGACAGAAGTCTCTGTTCCGGCACCCTGCCGGGACGGGGAAGTGCCCCCGGAGCCATCTCCATCGGTCTCCATCGCCGTCTCCGCCGTCTCCATCGACCTCACCGCCATCTCCATCAACCTTGCTGTCTCCTATGATGAGGAGGGAGTAGTTCATCCCCGGGGCTGAGGGATCTACCGGTAGCTATGTGGTTCACCTCTCTCTCCCATGATGTGATCTTTATGTGATCGTGAGCTTTGTATCATGTTGAACAAGTAGATGTTATTATTCAGATATTATGTGTACTCTAGTGGTATTATTAAAGTAATCTATTCCTTCTGCCATGGTGTAACGGTGACAGTGCGTGCATCATGGTGGTACTTGGTCTAGGCTGCGATTGTGATCTCTTAAGGATTATGAGAATAATTATTACTATGATAGTATTGAAGTGATCTATTCCTCCTTTCATGGTGTAATGTTGACAGTGTGTGCACCGTGTTAGTACTTGGTTTAAGTTGCAATAATATCTATCTTGAGTTGTGATCTGATTTGGATATCTTTATGAGTGGTGTTTGTCAAGTACTTGATAAACTTTAAGGGGTGCTTCTGTAGCCACTACGCAATGATTAGTGTTATTCAATAGGAGAGTGATTCAGAGTACCATAGTGAAGAGAAGTTATCTATTTGTTCAGTTATGTTATATTGTTGGGAGTGTGTCCACTAGTGAAAGTATGATCCCTAGGCCTTATTTCCAAGCTTTGCACACCGTTTACTTGCTGTTTTGTTATATGTTTGCTCGCAGCGATTTTTATTCCAGATTGCATTTACTACTTATAATCATCTATACCACTTGTATTTCACTATCTCTTCGCCGAACTAGTGCACCTATACATCTGACAAGTGTATTGGGTGTGTTGGGGACACAAGAGACTTTTTGTATCGTAATTGCAGGGTTGCTTGAGAGGGATAGCTTTGACCTCTTCCTCCCTGAGTTCGATAAACCTTGGGTGATCCACTTAAGGAAAACTTGCAGCTGCTCTACAAACCTCTGCACTTGGAGGCCCAACACTGTCTACAAGAACAGACGCGTGCGTAGACATCAAGCTCTTTTCTGGCGCCGTTGCCGGGGAGGTAAGGTAAAAGGTACTCGCATCCTCCTGTGTGAGTGCTCGGAGTTATTTCCTTTAGATTCTGCAATTACATCTTTTTGTTTCTTGTTTTTATTTTCACTAGTTAGGCTTAATGGAAAATAAAGAGTTCTGTAGTCTTTTTCCTGAGTTTAGATATGAAGTGTTTGAAGAGAAAATTGAAAAACCTTTGGAGCTTAATTTGCATGCTAATAGTGTTGTTAGTATGAATGCTTTGAACACCGTTATTGCTAATGCTATAGAAAAGTCTAAGCTTGGGGAAGCTAGTTTTGTTAAGCATGATATTTATAGTTCCCCAGCTTTAGTGGAGAAAATTTGCTCTGATAATATTTTATCTCCCATATGTGCTGTTCCTTCTTATGATGATATGTTTGAAGAATATGCTTTGCGAAATAGCTGTTCTTTAGCTTGTGATGATACTAAACCTCTAGTTTATGATGGTTATGATGATGAGTATAATATTTTCAGTTCACCTACTTTTGAGGAGAAAATTAGTTATGATTACAATATGCCTCCTATTTTTGATGATTATGGTGATGAGAATAATTATTCTGCTAAATCTGCTCCTACTACTATTGTTCCTGTGGTGAGTATTAATTCTCTTATGCATGTGGCTCATGATAGGGATGTTTTATGTGATAGTTATATTGTTAGTTCTATTCATGATGCTACTGAAAGTTATTATGAGAGAGGGAAACATGGTTTGATGGATCTCAACAATATTAAGTTTCCCCTCTTTATGTTGCAAATCTTGAAGTGGCACTTGTTTTATCTATCCATGCTTGCTACTATGTGCCTCGTTGATTTAATTTCTTACAAGATTCCTATGCATAGGAAGTGGTTTAGATTTAAATGTCTTTCATAATTGCTTTTTGATGCTCTCTATTGCTTTAAGTTCCTATATGGTGCCTTTGCCTCAAGCTCTTATATAGCGCCCACATGAGCATCTTTGCAAATTACTGCGCCTAGCTCAAAGGCGTTAAAGAAAAGCACTCTTGGGAGATAACCCATTGTTTTATTTCAGTACTTTTTCTTTTATTTGAGTCTTGGAAGTTATTACTACTGTAATAACCGCTCCTTATCCTTTTTTATTTCGTTTTTGTGCCAAGAGAAGCCTCTAATTTGAGTAAGGTAAGATTTGGGGATGTTGCTGTCCTGAAATAGTTTTCGGTGCTGCACCGTAAAAATTCGTGGAAATTCTCTGTATATCTTTTGTACCTGCGATTTCTTGTTCATATGCCCCAGGTTATATCCAAACTTTCATTAGTTGAACACTTTTTGATTTGAGCAACAGAAAACCCCTCAAAAATTCGACCTTTGTCAGCTGTTCTGTTTTGACAGATTTCTGCCAATATTTGTGTTTGCCGCTTTATCGCTTTCTTTTTGAGTTCTTTTGATCACGGAAATTTTGGGGAAGTTGCTACAGTAGTATATACTTTATATGTGGTGGTTTTGGGTTGAAACCTGAAGCAAAAAGAGGTTGATTATATGTTATGCTTGCACTAATGTTGCTAATAGATTTGTGTTTAGTTTTGTATGAAGGAAGTTTTCAAGTGTAGGGATTGGAGAATGATGAGATGAGATGAAGAATGGACAAAAGCTCAAGCTTGGGGATGCCCAAGACACCCCAAGAAATATCCAAGAAGTACAAGCGTCAAAGCTTGGGGATGCCCCCGGGGCACCCCTTCTTCATCGGCAAAAATCAGGTCACCTTTCAAAATACTATATTTTTATTGCTTCATGCACTATGCATTTTTCTTGGAGCGTCAGTTGTTTTTGTCTTCAGTTTTCTTTTGTTTTGTTTGCTGCAATAGATGGTTAGATCACATCATGTTTCTTTTGGAGGAGATGAACTCGTTTTTCATTTGCCAAGAACACTCTAGTTTTCACTCTTATCGTTCAATGAGTGTTCTCTTTTTCTGCTACTGCGTTTAGCCTTCATTTTTCACCTTGATTTTTGTTCAGTTTTTTTTATCTATTTATCAAGGTGTATTTTTGCCTCTGGACCATGTTGGTTTTCCTCAAAAGAGTTGGATTTAAAAAGTTCAAATGGTGTTGGAAAAGAGAAAAAGCTTTATGCAAAAAAGTGGTACAAAAAGGAGCTTGTGTAGACTGCGGCCTAGGCTTTTGCATGTCGTGCTTGATGTCTTTTTGACAGTATGCTTAGTGGTTTTGCTGTAGCATGACTTGTCTCAAATAACTGAGATTGCTTAATGAGCCTTTGAAAAAATCATGCGTTATTTTTATCGTTTGGAAGCATTATTTTGGTTTTCTCCTTGATGCTTTATTTGGACTGACTTGGCGCATGCTCACACATGTTAGACTCATACAAAGTCGCCATAGCCTCAATGTTTATTTAGTTTTTGACTTTTGATGCCATCTTATGCTTCTTTTAATGTTGCTTTGTCGCTTTACATGATTATGGCTGTTATTGCTCTCTTAGTTGGTCGCTCCCAGTCTTTTGCTAGCCTTCGTTTTGTACTGAGTATGAGCTCTACTCGTGCATCCAACTCCCAAAAACCAAGTTTGCCATTGTGTCCACTATGAATTCCTATGCATGGTATTTGCAAGCCATTCCAAGTAAATTTTCATGTGCTACCTTTCAAAAAACCTTCAAAATACTTCTCATTTTGTGACACTGTTTTCAGCTCATGGGGACGTAGTGGTCGGATTTGCTATCTTCCATATTGCTTATTCCAAAAAGAAAACAAAAGGAAAAAAGAAAAGAAAAAAAGGCACTCCTCCATGGAATGTGAATGTTGGTGGGCACCCGATGGAATCGGTTAGCCATGGTTTGTGAAAGGGAAAAAAGGTGGGGAGGAGTGCCAAGCTTTATAAAAGAGCACAAAAGTGTCAATCTCTCTCTCAAAAACTTGCTTCATTTTTGTATGGAAGATAGTAAGAACCCCATTGCCAGTCGTTGACAAAGACAACCACCTCTCAAAACCAATTTTTACCTCTCTGTTTTACAAATGAAAAGCTCTAGCACATGTTTAATCCCTGCTTCCCTCTGCGAAGGGTCTCTCTTTTACTTTTATGTTGAGTCACCACCTTCTTTCTTTATGCACCATTAAGAGAGCATAGTTGTCATTCTTAGTGTGATATGCATTGTCCCAAAGTTCATTGATTGATTCATATTGTTGGTTTCACTTGTTCTTAAATTATTTGTATCTAGTCGCCCTCTTAAACTTTGAGGTGTCCTATGCATTTATGGTTTGCTCTCTTTGAAGGACAAGCTGAAAACCATTTGTATGTTTTTCCTTATGATTTGAACACACGTTTGACTTTCATTGTTTCATTTCCATGATCTTTTGTTTATGTTCGTTTACATGTGTGCAACATGGTTGCTAAGTTTCTATTATCAAGATCATGTCTTTTATGCCCATGTTTTAAGTTCTTATGATCCCAGCTCACAATGCTTACATATATGATCAAGATTGTGTAGGTGCATGTCACCTCAAAAATTATTTCTTTTGTTATCACTTACCTACTCGAGGACGAGCAGGAGTTAAGCTTGGGGATGCTGATACGTCTCAAACGTATCTATAATTTTTGATGCTCCATGCTTGTTTTTACACCATTTGCCTTGTGTTTCATTACACTTCGTGGCGTTTTTATGCGATTTCCGGAACTAACCTATTGACAAGATGCCACAGTGCCAGTTCCCTGTTTTCTGCTGTTTTTGTGTTTCAGAAAAGCTACACAGGAAATATTCTCGGAATTGGATGAAACAAGTTCCAGAAGTCTTATTTTCCCCGGAAGCTTCCCAAAGATCGAAAGAGAGCCGGAGGGGGGCCAGAGGCCGCCCTCACACATAGGTGGCGCGGCCCAGGCCCTGGCCGCGCCACCCTGGTGTGAGGAGCCCCTGGCTGCCCCCCTGACGACGCCCCTTCGCCTATAAGAAGCCTCGGGACGGAAAACCCTAAGGGAGTCGGCGAAATTTCTAGAATAGTTCCGTAGCTCCGCCGCCGCCGTCGACGAATTTCGGGGGACAGAAGTCTGTGTTCCGGCACCCTGCCGGGACGGGGAAGTGCCCCCGGAGCCATCTCCATCGGTCTCCATCGCCGTCTCCGCCGTCTCCATCGACCTCACCGCCATCTCCATCAACCTTGCTGTCTCCTATGATGAGGAGGGAGTAGTTCATCCCCGGGGCTGAGGGCTCTACCGGTAGCTATGTGGTTCACCTCTCTCTCCCATGATGTAATCTTTATGTGATCGTGAGCTTTGTATCATGTTGAACAAGTAGATGTTATTATTCAGATATTATGTGTACTCTAGTGGTATTATTAAAGTAATCTATTCCTCCTGCCATGGTGTAACGGTGACAGTGCGTGCATCATGGTGGTACTTGGTCTAGGCTGCGATTGTGATCTCTTAAGGATTATGAGAATAATTATTACTATGATAGTATTGAAGTGATCTATTCATCCTTTCATGGTGTAATGTTGACAGTGTGTGCACCGTGTTAGTACTTGGTTTAAGTTGCAATAATATCTATCTTGAGTTGTGATCTGATTTGGATATCTCTATGAGTGGTGTTTGTCAAGTACTTGATGAACTTTAAGGGGTGCTTCTGTAGCCACTACGCAATGATTAGTGTTATTCAATAGGAGAGTGATTCAGAGTACCATAGTGAAGAGAAGTTATCTATTTGTTCAGTTATGTTATATTGTTGGGAGTGTGTCCACTAGTGAAAATATGATCCCTAGGCCTTGTTTCCAAGCTTTGCACACCGTTTACTTGCTGTTTTGTTATATGTTTGCTCGCAGCGATTTTTATTCCAGATTGCATTTACTACTTATAATCATCTATACCACTTGTATTTCACTATCTCTTCGCCGAACTAGTGCACCTATACATCTGACAAGTGTATTGGGTGTGTTGGGGACACAAGAGACTTTCTGTATCGTAATTGCAGGGTTACTTGAGAGGGATAGCTTTGACCTCTTCCTCCCTGAGTTTGATAAACCTTGGGTGATCCACTTAAGGGAAACTTGCTGCTGCTCTTCAAACCTCTGCACTTGGAGGCCCAACACTGTCTACAAGAACAGACGCGTGCGTAGACATCATGGTACAAGAAGGAGCTTGTGTAGACTGCGGCCTAGACTTTTGCATGTCGTGCTTGATGTCTTTTTGATAGTATGTTTAGTGGTTTTGCTGTAGCATGACTTGTCTCAAATGACTGAGATTGCTTAATGAGCCTTTGAAAAAAATCATGCGTTGTTTTAATTATTTGGAAGCATTATTTTGGTTTTCTCCTTTGATGCTTTATTTGGGATGACTTGGCGCATGCTCACACATGTTTGACTCATACAAAGTCGCCATTGCCTCTATGATCATTTAGTTTTTGATTTTTGATGCCATCTTATGCTTCTTTTAATGTCGCTTTGTCGCTATACATGATTATGGCCGTTATTGCTCTCTTAGTTGGTCGCTCCTAGTCTTTTGCTAGCCCTCATTTTGTACTGAGTATGAGCTCTACTCGTGCATCCAACTCCTAAAAACCAAGTTGTTCCATTGTGTCCACTATAATTTCCTATGCATGGTATTTGTAAGCCATTCCAAGTAAATTTTCATGTGCTACCTTTCAAAAACTTTCAACTACTTCTCGTTTTGTGCCACTGTTTTTAGCTCATGGGGACGTAGTGGTCGGAATTGCTATCTTCCATATTAAATTAAGTACCCCTCGACTAGGCAGCTTCATCTGCTCGTCATTAATTTTGCATGAGAGCTGGTCAGACCATTGCAATCTAATTTTAAAAAGAAAAAAGGCACTCCTCCATGGTATGTGAATGTTGGTGGGCACCCGATGGAATCGCTTAGCCATGGTTTGAGAAAGGAAAAAAAGGTGGGGAGGAGTGCCAAAGCTTTATAAAAGAGCACCAATGTGCCAATTTTTCAAAGAACTCGGAACCGCTCTTACTTGTTTATTATGGAAGATAGTAAGACCCCATTGCCAGTCGTTGACATGAAACAACCACCTCTCAAAACCCAATTTTTGTCTCTGTTTTACAAATGAAAAGCTCTAGCATATGTTTGATCACTGCTTCCCTTCGCGAAGTGCCTTTCTTTTACTTTTATGTTGAGTCTCCACCTTCCACCTTTATGCACCGTCTAAGAGAGCATAGTTGTCATTCTAAGTATAATGTGCATTGTCCCAAAGTTTTCATTGATTGATTAATATTGTTGGTTTCACTTGTTCTCAAATTATTTGTATCTAGTCGCCCTCTTAAACTTGAAGGTGTCCTATGCATTTATATTTTGCTACTCCATGAGGGACAAGCTGAAAACCATTTGTATGTTTTTCCATATGATTTAAACATACGTTTGACTTTCATTGTTTCATTTTCATGATCTTTTGTTTGTGTTCATGTTTATGTTATAACATGGTTGCTAAGTTTCTTCTATCAACATTATATCTTTCATGCCCACGTTTTAAGTTCTTTTGATCCCAGCGCACAACGCTTACATAGATGATCAAGATTATGTAGGTGCATGTCACCTCAAAAATTATTTCTTTTGTTATCACTTACCTACTCGAGGACGAGCAGGAGTTAAGCTTGGGGATGCTGATACGTCTCCAACGTATCCATAATTTTTGATGCCCCATGCTTGTTTTTACATCATTTGCTTAGTGTTTCGTTACACTTCATGGCATTTTTATGCATTTTCCGGAACTAACCTATTAACGAGATGCCACAGTGCCAGTTCCCTGCTTTCTGCAGTTTTTGTGTTTTAGAAAAGTTACATAGGAAATATTCTCGGAATTGGACGAAACAAAAGCCAGACGTCCAGAAATTTACTGAAGCTTCCAAAGAACCGAAGAGGAGACAGAGAGGGGCCACATGGCGGCCACACCACAGGGCGGCGCGCCCCAGGGCTGGCCCGTGCCCCCTGGTGGTGAGGCCATCCTGGCTCACTTCTGATGCCGCCTCTTCGCCTATAAAGACCCCCCGATAGGAAAAACCTAAATACCCGATCACTTTTCCAGAATACATCGCGATCCACCGCCACCGTCGACCCGAGATCGGGAGGGTCTAGAAGCTCTTCCCGGCACCCTGCCAGAGAGGGGAATCGCCACCGGAGGTCTTCTTCATCGCCATGCTTGCCTCCGGCGCGATGAGTGAGTAGTCTATCTTGGATTATGGGTCCATAGCAGTAGCTAGATGGTTGTCTTCTCCACCATGTGCTTCATGTTTAGATCTCGTGAGCTGCTTACATGATCGAGACTACCTTTATGTAATTCTACATGTTGTGTTTGTTGGGATCCGATGAATATTGGTGTTATGATTGAGTTGATGTACTAAATTTTATCTTATATTATCTCTATGTTGTTTATGATCTTGCATGCTCTCCGTTGTTAGTAGCTATCTTGGCCGAGTAGTTGCTAGTGACTCCAAGAGGGGGTATTTATGCTCGATAGTGGGTTCATGCCTCTATTTAATATGGGGGAGTGACAGAAACCTCTAAGGTTGTAGATGTGTTGTTGCTACTAGGGAGAAAACAACATTCATATGCTCAAGGGCATATGCTTTGTTTATATTACACACTTTACTTAATGCAGTTATCTGTTGTTCGCAACTTAATACTTGTGGAGTTCTCGGATTGATTCGCCACAAGTGGATTATTAGTCATAGATGCAGTTGGATGGCGGTCTATGTATTTTGTTGTAATGCCCAGAGTAAATCTCATAGTGATCCTCTCGACATGCACGTTGTCTTTATTCTATCAATTGCCCAACTGTAATTTGTTTACCCAGCATGTGTTATTTTATCTTATGGAGAGACACCACTAGTGAACTGTGGACCCCGGTCCTATTTCCATTATATTGCTATCACCTATTTACTTTACTCACACTGTTTACTTTACTTGCATATTACTATTGCTTTCCACTCGATACGATCATTCCTTTGTTTCAAGCAAACCGGTGAGATTGACAATCTCATCGTAAGTTGGGAGCAAAGTATTTGGTTGTGTTGTGTGCAGGTTCCATGTTGCTACTAGTTGAAGACGCGCTAACTCGTTATCGTTAACGGCGCCCTTATTGGAGTGTTAGTAGGCTAGTCAGCATCACCTTCTGGAGTATTGACTTCTTCCTGGACCGACAAACCTTGGTTTCTTTCTGAGGGAAAAACTTGCTACTGTGCTCATCATACCTTCCTCTTGGGGTTCCCAACTGGACGGTGAAAAACTATCAACACCGCGCTGCATCAGTATCCGCACTAAATAGGGAGGGTTTGGTATAAAATAAAACCCGCCGAGCTATTTAGCGGTAAAAGATCATACCCATCGGGTCTAGCGGAGGCGGGTATGGGGTGCCAAACCTGCACCCGAAAACCCGCAGACCCGGCTAGAGAAGTGGTCCCCATATGTCATTGGCTAAGGAACCCTAAAAATCCCCCATATGACAGATGCCCAGATCCCATCGCCCGGTCGCCCCACCAGTCCCAAACCCCGCGTGGTCGAGCTGAATGGAACAGAGCACCAGACGCCGCCGCTCTCAGCCGCACACGCCCCTCTCACTGCCTCCCGTCGCCGCTCCCCCTCAGCCCCCCTCGCTACCTCCCGCTACTGCGCCACGCAGCCCCGCTCGGCCGCTCGGCGCGACCCTTTTTTGCTACCTCCCACCGCGCGCGCGAGCCTCCTCTGATGGCTGAAGCACTGCGTCCCGCAGCCCCTGCTCTTGCTAACTCCTGCCGTATCGCCGCGTGAGCCTCCTCTCTGCCGGTACCGCGTCCCTCTCTTGCTATCTCCTGTTGCGCCGCGCCGCTGCCAAGGCCCGGCCAGACGGGTACCCATCGGGTCTCGCAAACCCGGCCGGGTGCAGGTCTGGTACCATTCTGTACCCGGCAACGAGTATGGGGGCGGGTGGCGGGGGCAGGGAGAAGGGCCGGGTGCGGATATGGGGGTGCCAAACCCGTCCCTAAAGCCGGCGGGTGCCATCCGGAGGCTCAGTTGACCGATAGGTCATCGTTTTCTGACTCGTTAAAAAAAATAAACTTTATATAATCCCAATTACCGACCCGATCGGTTCAGGGTACCCAACACAAGCGTATATCCGTATTGAACCCTCCCTTCCCCTCGTGCTCGTCTCCACCCTCCATATATCTTCTCGCGACTACGCCGTCCCAAACAAAATCGGCCGGTGCCTGCCTTCTCGACGAGGACGAAACGGACCACCACCACATCTACCTCGGCCGCCTGTCGTCCCGGCCGCCGGCTCTCCACCGTCCTCTTCGTCTTGGCGTGAGATTTCTCCCCTTTCACCTTCACCTTCTCCTTTCCCTCATCCCCCAATTAAATATTACGATTGGAAAATAACCATCTTTTAGGAGCAGCAAAATCTAAAATTTGACGAGATATCTGCGAACGCAAGCAGGTTTCTTTTAATATAGTTTGCGTGCAATCAACAGCGAGATAATACCAAGCCCAATCCTCAAGTTTAAGTGCACATGTCCTGTTGAAGCTTCAGTCATAGTGACGTTCTTATCATTATGGTTCCTTTAGGCCCTGTTTGGAACGCAGTAATAGGAAAATCGCAGGAATAGGAAAAACGCAGGAATTGAGATGACATACCTTTCAAATCCTACGGAGTTCGAAAACATAGGAATTGATAAGGGTTGCCGTTTGAACCGCAGGAATATGAAAAATACAGAAAAATTCTCAGTTTTAAATCATAAGATCATTATATCATGGCAAATATGAAGTGAATCTTATTAGCGGTAATGGACACACGTAACATGCTTCTCGATGGTTGCCGCATGTCAGGCTCGGCAGACAGTTACAGTTTGTGCCGGCCGTCGCGCGGCACCGTGTTGCTCGACGCTCAGCCGCCGGCTACTGTCTCGAACGATCAAGTGTGTATGTGGGCTTATCTTGCTCTCATGACTTGATATTTAATCCTTATGAACAATTTGAAAAATATTAAAAAATTCTTTGTAATTTTAGCTAGAAAAATCTAACCAGCACCAACCGGCTTTCTCCACATTAGCCTGTAATATCCAATCTAGCCTTGTTTTCCTAAGCACCTGAGGTAATTAACTCTTGTGCTAAGCGGGGTCGGTACTCTGCTATGCGCGCGCGAACGAGGCAAAGGAAAAATTCCATTGGATTAGACTACATGTTTATATTCCTGTGAATTGTGAAGCAAAGGAAAACATTCCTGTGAGCCGCTGGTACCTATTCCTACGTTCCAAAGGACATATAGGAAAAATTTCCTACAAAATTCCTATCCTAAAAAATTCCTACGAAAAACCTGCGTGCCAAACGACCCCTTAGTTGTTGTCTTTCTTTTTCCTCTGTGTGAATGAGTCCATCGCGGACATGCATCTGTTCAAAAACTGTTGTTGGCGTGTGAAGCAATTTGGTTAGTTGATTACTTCGATGCCATAGTATATGGTTCTAGTTTATTCAAGCATTGACGCATACAGCTAGGCTGCTGACCTGCTGTGCACACACCCAAAAGAAAGCTTGGACAAGAGTAAAACACTGCATGCAGTACTAAAATTCCTAAGCTGCACTCTGATATGTGCAAGTTGCAAAACTCACGTTTGCACTGAAGAATGGATCCTCTAACCTTTGTAGGTCATCTGGCTTTGCACCTCCTTTCCGACAGAGCGTTCGGTGTCATCAATACATCCCCAGAAGAATGTAAGTGTCCTTATCGTTGTTTCTGTAAGTTTCCTTACCGTTGTTTTTCAGTTACTGATTTTATCATTATGCAGTGTGGCTATATCTATTAGGAGACCGCAGTGTATTCTGTATTCATTGCACTGCGTTTCTCACACAAGAAGTAGGATATGCCAAAAATTGAAGTTGTATTCCCCTATCATGATCAGTCATTAAGACGTTTGTCTTACTTCTTTTGATTAGGGCTGACGAGCATGCCGGCGAGGTGGGCAGCAGTCAGCTTGGGGGTACAAGTATTGATCTGTCCAAGTTTGAGGCCCTCACGCTGCATGATGGCATACCTCACACAACTGAATCAGCCGACAGGTATGTTATTTATCTATAGTCTAATACTTCATATGTTGAAACGACGGGGACCATACGGTGAACGAATGGGTACTTGTTATGTGATTTGTGGGATCAATTCTGTTTGAAAAAGGCGACGTCTACTCATTTTTCTGTTCAAGACCTTTATCCCTCCCTCTTGTGGATCAATCAATATTATTGATTTAAGAAAACCTTCTTGGCAATTTAAAGTTGGCAGTACAGGTGCAATACTGTCGGTCTGTTGCAAGTTATCTATCCACTGGCCATTAGTTTGCAAAAAGGTTGGAATAGATTCAAAACCACTTTTTGTTGGTTAATGTAGAGTTGTGTCATATGCTCTAAACACGCATCATTAAATTTATATCTTCATTATTAAGGTTGGTTATTGTGTATTTGTTTTCATAAGACTTCCAAGCTTCCAATTTAGTCACATAGAAGTTGAGTAAAGCAGCGATGTAAGTTGTTTGATCAAGGGTGGTGTTTCATGTTGACAGAATCGACAGTGGCATGCTTGATTCTACAACTGCAAAGCCATCAGTGCTTGAGGACCAAAAACCAAGGTAAAGCACTCCCCAAACATGAATTAGTTCTATATGCAAAATAGTGGAGTGCCCACGGTCGTAGCGGTGCATAGGCATCCAACCATTGATTAGTTCTATAGAGCTATTTCCACCACAGATTCCCTTAATGCCGCTAGGTACCTTTTCCTCTCTCAAACCTAACCCGAATGGGGCAAATCCATCCCCGCATGCCCTCTATCTCTCCCAGCCAATCCCCACCACCACCACTCCTCCTTCATCCCCCACCATGGGAACTCCCGCCCATCCGCTCCCCAGCCTCCCCCGCGCACCACATCACTCTTGCCTGCGCAAGCGGTGGCATCTCGTCCGATCCTGCACTTCGGGAGCCCGGTCCCTCACCTGCAACTTCTGGAGCCAGGAGGTGCCCCGTCCCTCACCTGCAAGCACGGGAGCCCGGCGGTGCTCCGTCCCTCACCTCCCAACCGCTTGAGCCCGACGGCGCTCTGTCCGTCACCTCCCAACCACAAGATGTTGAATATATAAGCAATTTACCATAAGATTTAATCCGAAATAACCAATAATAAAACATGATGATAATTGTAGGAATTAACGTAATCATGCATACTAGCAGAATAGACGAACAGATCAAATCTAACACAGATAAAGAGATCACATCTACTCCAAACGCTAGTACAAGAAACTGTAACAGAAACTGAAAAAGATAGGAGCAGATTGCATACGGTGCTGCAGGAGGATTCGCGTTCGCGTTCAGATTCGCGTTCGCGTTGGCGTTTGCGTTGACACCAGCGTCGTCGGCCATGTCGTTGATGTAGAGGGCGCTGATGTCCGGGAAGAAGTCCTCGTCGGGGAAGGAGTGTCCGAGTTAGTAACAGCCCACGATCCGGAAAAACCGGAAACGGCTGATAGAGAAATAACTCGCGCAGTAATTTTCCCAAACAGCAAAAAGATAAGTAAGCTCGGCACCGAGGCACAATTCCGCAAACCGCGGCGCGCGCGCGTCGTGACGAGGCGAGGCGAGGCGAGGCGGGCGGCGGAGGAGGAGGAGCGCGCGTGTAAGCCACTCCTCTTCTCTCACTTTAGGAGGTAGTAGAACACCCCACTATATATATTGGTGCAACTCCCCTCAAACTAGCAAGGTGGGACTAAACTTTGGCTGCCACCCCTTGCTATGCATGAATGGGCCATGAGAATTTCATAATTTGTATTGGGCCATGGACCAAAGCCCACAGCCAAATTCCAACAATCCTCCACAAAGTCTCATTGGCACATCTCATCACATCACATCAAATAATTCCAGAACATTGTTTATATACCGGTGCAAGGTGGAGACTGTTAAGTTGAACTTCCACTTAGAACTTCATGCTACACTAGATTGCAACTTGAATAGTGGACTATGCCTTGAACTACAAGTTTGGTGCGCACTAGTTTCACACAAAGCCTAGACCGATACTAGGCTGCCGCAAGGCTTCCCCGCGGTTTGGAGCTTATGCGTCATACTCCATGGCCTTTCATGAGTTTATTAGAGAGCACCCAACTCCCATAGACTGCGACGTTTGACAGTCAGACTCATATAGGTGTGTTCTTCAAAAGATGTTCTGCAGGGCAACATCTTTGCTATAAATAAGCCACTTAGAACACATTAAGATAAATATCAACCTGCCATGCAGAATAGGAGAGTATTGCATCTATATGGAGTGGTAGTATAATGTAAGGATACTCTCCTCCCAGCTGACCAACAGCTTGTCTCCCAACTCTAATTCACGGGATCTCCGATCACATAGAGTGGGTTACCACTGTGGGCAACTCAAAGTGTGGGTCTCAAACCCATCTCCTTCGATGCATTATCTATCACATTGCGTGATAGACCCTTTGTGAAGGGATCTGCCAGATTTTTAGATGTTTGGATATAATTCAACGCAATAACTCCGGAGTTTCTCATTTTCCTGACAGATTTCAGTCTCCTCTTCACATGTCTTGATGACTTCATATTGTCCTTAGAACTGTTTACTTTGATGATCACAGTTTGATTATCACAGTTCATAGGAATTGCGGGTATAGGTTTTTCAACCACAGGCAAGTCCATCAAGAGATGCTGAAATCTGTCAACAGTGGCTGTGTCTAATGCTGTGAGTTCTGCTTCCATAGTTGACCTCGTTAAGATGGTCTGCTTGCAAGACTTCCACGAAACAGCACCACCACCAAGTGTAAACACATAACCACTTGTGGCCTTAGTCTCATCAGCATCAGAAATCCAATTCGAGTCACTATACCCTTCAAGTACCCTTGGATACCCAGAGTAGTGAACTCCATAGCTCGCAGTGCCACTCAAATAACGCAAAACCCTTTCAAGAGCCTGCCAATGAACATCTCCAGGATTTGACACAAATCGACTCAACTTGCTAACAGTAAAAGAGATGTCAGGCCTCGTAGCGCTGGCCAAATACATAAGCGAGCCAATAATCTGAGAATATCTCAGCTGATCTTTAGCATCCTTAGGATCTCCCTGATTCTTTCGAACCAACATGCTAGGATCATATGGCGTAGGAGAAGACTTGCAGTCGCTATACCCAAAACGACTCAAGATCTTTTCCACATAGTGAGATTGAAGCAGTGTTATCCCACCATCGTCATCTTTCAGTAGCTTGATGTTCAAGATCACATCATCCACTCCTAGATCTTTCATCTCAAAACAATGAGATAGAAAGTCTTTGACCTCCTTGATAACATCAAGACTGGTCCCGAATATCAGTATATCATCAACATACAGACATAAGATGACTCCTTGGCCCCCACCATGGCGATAGTACACACACTTGTCAGCTTCATTGACAACAAAGCCTGCAGCAGTTAAGGTTCTTTCAAACTTCTCATGCCACTGCTTAGGTGCTTGCTTAAGACCATACAAAGACTTCAGCAACTTACACACCTTTCCTTCTTGACCACCTACTACAAACCCATCCGGCTGATCCATATAAATTTCCTCATCTAACTCTCCATTTAGGAAAGCCGTCTTAACGTCCATTTGATGAACGAGAAGACCATGCGAGGCAGCCAGGGATAGTAGTACTCTGATAGTGGTCAATCTGGCCACGGGTGAATAAGTATCAAAGAAGTCTTCCCCTTCTTTCTGGGTATAACCCTTAGCAACAAGGCGTGCCTTGTACTTCTCACTAGTACCGTCAGGTCTAAGCTTCTTCTTGAACACCCACTTACATCCTACAGGTTTGCACCCATAAGGACGATCAGTAATTTCCCAAGTTCCATTTGCCAAGATGGAATCCATCTCACTGCGAACGGCTTCTTTCCAGTAGTCAGCATCTTGAGATGCATAGGCTTCTGAAATAGAAGTGGGAGTGTCATCCACGAGGTATACAATAAAATCATCACCAAAGGTCTTTTCAGTCCTCCGTCTCTTACTCCTAGTAGGAGCTTTATTGTTATCCTCCACAGGATTATCAGAGTGTTCTATCGAAATGGTGGGTTCAGGAATTGTAAATAATTCTTGACTAGATGAACTAGGCATCTCCTGATTTGATGAACTAGACGAACCTTTCATTGGAAAGATGTCCTCAAAGAAAGTCGCATCATTCGACTCCATAATAGTACCAACACGCATGTCAGATACTTCAGATTTTACTATCAAAAATCTATAGCCAATGCTATGAAACGCATATCCCAGAAGAACACAATCCACGGTTTTTGGTCCAAGCTTTCGCTTCTTGGGTACCGGCAAGTTTACCTTTGCCAAACAACCCCAAGTCCGTAAGTAAGAGAGTTTTAACCTCTTCTTTTCCCATTCCTCAAATGGTGTAATTTCTTTGTTCTTAGTGGGAACACGATTTAGGACATGACACGCAGTCAAGATCGCCTCCCCCCACCATGCCTTGGAAAGACCCGATGTGTCTAACATGGCGTTAACCAAATCAGTTAGAGTACGGTTCTTTCTTTCAGCCACCCCGTTAGATTGAGGTGAGTAGGGAGGCGTCCTCTCATGGATTATACCATGTTCCGCACAAAAAGAATCAAATTCGTTGGAAAAATACTCTCCACCACGATCGGACCTAAGCCGCTTGATCTTACGATCAAGTTGATTTTCTGCTTCAGCTTTATAGATTTTGAAGTAGTTCAAAGCTTCATCTTTAGATTTCAGAAGATACACATAACAGTATCTGGTGGAGTCATCAATTAATGTCATGAAATATTTCTTTCCACCTTTTGTCAACTCACCATTCATCTCACAAAGATCTGAATGTATGAGCTCTAGTGGTGCCAAATCTCTTGCCTCCGCGGTCTTGTGAGACTTGCGAGGTTGCTTTGCTTGCACACACACTTGGCACTTAGATCCCTTGACATTAGTAAATTTCGGAATTAAACTCATGTTGGCTAGCCGCGTCATGCAACCAAAGTTAATATGACAAAGTCGTGAATGCCAAATATTGGACTCATTATCATTGCAAACATGATTAATAACTTTAGTGCATAAGTCTGACAAAGAAAGGCGGAACAAGCCTCCGCACTCATAGCCTTTCCCAACAAATTGTCCATACTTAGATATTACAACTTTATTGGACTCGAAAACCAACTTAAAACCATCTCGACACAGAAGGGATCCGCTGACGAGATTTTTATTGATGGAGGGAACGTGCTGCACATTCTTCAGCTGTACGGTCTTCCCCGAAGTGAACTTCAGATTTACCGTACCAACACCTTGAACAAAAGCACGTGAGCCGTTTCCCATCAGCACGGAGCTAGCCCGTGCGACCCAGCATCCTTCATATCCGTATCACCAACAACAACATTGGCAGAATTGCCGCCGTTTCCATGTGGACGCTTATCAAAGCGTTTAGGGCAGCTAGGAGCCCAATGATTCGGATCACCACACACATGGCAGGATCCTTTCTTCTTATACTCAGTCTTCTTCTTGAAGTTGGTAGTCTGCGAGGCCTTGTTCTTGCCGTCAAATTTTCCCTTGCCCTCAAATTTGTTCTTATTCTTGGACTTGTGGGACTGGAAGTTATTTTTCTGCACCACATGTGCACTAGAGCTTCCATCGAAACCTCGAACACGTGTATCCTTTGCTCTCGCCTTTTCCTCAACATGAAGAGAACCAATGAGATCCAAAACGGAAAACTCCTGTCTCTTATGTTTCAGAGAAGTAGCAAAGTTCCTCCATGAAGGAGGAAGCTTGGCAATAATGCCACCGGCCACAAACTTGTCCGGTAAGGTACACTTGAACTGCTCGAGTTCTTTGGCAAGAGACTGTATCTCATGAGCCTGCTCCACAATGGGACGGTCATCAGTCATCTTATAATCATAGAATTGTTCCATGATATACAGCTCAGTGCCAGCGTCAGAAACACCAAACTTGGCTTCCAGCGCATCCCACGCATCCTTGCCATTATCAAATGACATATAGGTGTCAACAATGTTGTCACCAAGAATGTTGAACAAAGCCCCCATAAACATGGTATCGACTTTCTGAAAAGCTTCCTCCTGAGCAGGAGAAAGATCTCCCTCAGGTCTGCCAAGAGTGGCGCTATAGCAGCCTAGGTTTTTCAACCATAGAACTGCTCTCGTGCGCCATCTCTTATAATGGACACCATCAAAGGGAGGCGGCCTGGTAGCCGCGGCCAAACCAGTTGGACTCAATTGCCTATAATCAGGTTTTTGGATTGTTGAATATATAAGCAATTTACCATAAGATTTAATCCGAAATAACCAATAATAAAACATGATGATAATTGTAGGAATTAACGTAATCATGCATACTAGCAGAATAGACGAACAGATCAAATCTAACACAGATAAAGAGATCACATCTACTCCAAACGCTAGTACAAGAAACTGTAACAGAAACTGAAAAAGATAGGAGCAGATTGCATACGGTGCTGCAGGAGGATTCGCGTTCGCGTTCAGATTCGCGTTCGCGTTGGCGTTTGCGTTGACACCAGCGTCGTCGGCCATGTCATTGATGTAGAGGGCGCTGATGTCCGGGAAGAAGTCCTCGTCGGGGAAGGAGTCGTCGGTCGACGTGATGCCGTCAGTAGTCGCGCAGAAGCGCTCCCCAAAAACCTGATCGCCCCTCACCCGTACAGGTTCACAAGAGGCGGGGTTCCGGAGGCCTACTGTCCCGTCGTCCGGTGCACGCCGGAAGAGGGGATGGAGAAGGTGTAGCGGCGGCGCAAGGCTCTGGAGGCGAGAGACGGGATGTGATACAGCGTGATTAGGGTTTGAGCCTAAGCCTGCTTATATAGCACCGGTCGGGTAAGACGTGGGGCGCAGCCCACGTCCGAGTTAGTAACAGCCCACGATCCAGAAAAACCGGAAACGGCTGATAGAGAAATAACTCGCGCAGTAAGTTTCCCAAACAGCAAAAACCCACGTCCGAGTTAGTAACAGCCCACGATCCGGAAAAACCGGAAACGGCTGATAGAGAAATAACTCGCGCAGTAAGTTTCCCAAACAGCAAAAAGATAAGTAAGCTCGGCACCGAGGCACAATTCCGCAAACCGCGGCGCGCGCGCGTCGTGACGAGGCGGGCGGCGGAGGAGGAGCGCGCGTGTAAGCCACTCCTCTTCTCTCACTTTAGGAGGTAGTAGAACACCCCACTATATATATTGGTGCAACTCCCCTCAAACTAGCAAGGTGGGACTAAACTTTGGCTGCCACCCCTTGCTATGCATGAATGGGCCATGAGAATTTCATAATTTGTATTGGGCCATGGACCAAAGCCCACAGCCAAATTCCAACACAAGAGCCCGCCGGTTTTCCGTCCTCACTTGCAGCCACGGCCGACCGCATGTGTGGTGCAGGGGGCAGGCGCGGCGGATTTCTTCCCTGCACCGCGCGCCGCCCGATTCAACTCCACCTAGTGGACGTGGCCGGTTGCGCGGCCGAAGCCACTCCTCCACTCTCTCAGCTGCTGCCCATCCCTCCACCAAGGGCGCAGAGGAGGAACCCGAGGCGTCCAAGGCAAGGCGCGTCCTCCAACTCCAATCCCCTGCCCGCGTGACGGATCAGCAGCGCCCCTGCTCAAACTTCCTCACGCACGACGGGGGACACCAACGACATTGACCTGGCCGGTTGTGGAATACGGGCGGCGGATGTTTCCTTGGGCGAAGGTGCCCCTTGGATTCGAGGGACGGGCCTGTGTTCTCCCAGTGTGACGTCAGTAATCAATCCAGGGATCGGCAGCGGCGTTTGCTTCGGGGTTGCAGCGGCGAGCTGGAGTAGCTCGGGGCAGCGCGTCGTGAGGCCACGAGCGGAGGCGGCCGTGCGGTGGAGGTGACCATGTACGAAATCCTTTGGGAGTGACTATTCAGCAGCTAGCTGTTTCTAAATTCGGTAACAGACACATTTTGGTAGCCAATAAGAACTGGACAAACTAATGAGGAAAACTGTATGTTTTCAGTTTGCCCAAACAGACACAGCCTGTTGTTTAGTTCTCCTTTTCCTTTGTTTCTTCCCAAGGCTTTGTCCTTAATTTCCTCTTTTTTTACGAGAAAGCATCTGGTACCTTTTCTATTACAAGATGAATAAAGTACAGAGATAATTTACAACACTAGCATCTCATAACCAGAGACGAGATGACATGACCAAAATCCTATAACAACGAATGATACAGAAAGAATAACAGTCACTACTACATGTACTGCACCTAAGACCGAACCAACAGTAGCCACGATTTATACAACCACACTAATTCAGCGAGCAAAATTTATTGCTCCTTCCTGGGTGCAAAGCGCTAGCTCAACCTTGATATGAGAAGATTTTTTACTTTGTCAGAGCGCAAGATTTGCAGATTTTATCCTACAAATCAAGGTAAGAGATAGTGAGAACAAGAGAAACAAAACCTGCATACACAGAACAAGGCAGAAACGCTAAGACCTAATTACATTGTTAATTAAAAACCTTGACCTGAAGCTAATCCTGCCATCATAGCAAGTGTATATACATCATCTATTTAACGCTCTGGTCCATTACAATATGTTGAGCTGGTCAATATGTTGATGTTTATACAGTTATGAAAATAACATTTTATGCATTACTCATCTATCATGTCCATGCAAAAAAAATGAATACATGAAAACCTTGGAAATTATTAGTACTCAAGATAAGAAAATAATAGGAGACAAAAAATAGTGAAGAAGTTGTATTCTCTAAAGAAAATAAAATAAAAGAGAAGCTGCGGGCTAAGGGAGGGACTGGTGAAATGGACAGTAAAGTCTGACAGTATAAAGAACAAGAGATCGAAGAATGAAGAAAGAAAGAAAGAGTGGAGACTGCAAAAGGAAAGACTAAGTACTAAAGAATGAGTGAAAGGACAGAGAAGTGAGAAAAACTAAAAACGAAGAAAATAGATAATAAAGACAGAGAATCATGATGAAAAAACCCACATGAAAAAATCTTATTTAGTTTGAGTGACAATGAGTCTAAAACTGTCTCATTGATTTAGAGAAGAAAACAGACTAAAGACTGGAGAAATGAAGAAAGAATGAATAAGAAGAATGATAAATGATGAATGGAGACTGAGAACAATGAAAACGACATGCTCGAACTGAGAAATGAAAACAGGAGATTGAAAGATTGAAGAACATGCAAAACTGAAGACTGATAACTGAAGAAATGAAGAGAAAAAGGAGCCCATTAAGACTGAAGAAATGAAGAAAGAATGAATAAAGAAGAATGATAAATGGTGAATGGAGACGAGAACAATGAGAATGACATGCTTGAACTGAGAAATGAAAACTGGAGATTAAATAAATGAAAAAAGAGAGTAAAAATGAAGAAAGAGGCACTGATAAAATGATTGACTGAGAAAGACTAAGAAAGAATGAAAGAACTGAATTGAACAGCTGCAAACTGAATGATTAAAGAATGAAAATGAAGAATAAATAATACGGAGAGGACTGCGACTTTCAGGATGGGCCACACGGTGTATAAACTGAACACTAAAGACCTGAAAAACTAAGAAATTAAAAAGCTAAGATATTAAGAACTAACAGATAGACTAATACTGAGATAACATATATTATGAATGGAGAATGAGAAGGCAAAACAATGGTAGACTGAAAAAATTGTTCAGAGGACTAAAATGGAGAATGAAGAATGAATAAGGATATCAATTCAGACATCACTGAATTAATGATGAATGAAGATTGAGATCTGAAAGTACAAATAAATGAAAAAATAAGAGACTGATAAAGTGAGAATGAAAAAATGCTAAGGATTGAGTAATAAGAGCAAAAGAAATTAAATGCACTAACATACTAAGATGCTGAAAACGAGAATAACAGATGAATTGAAGAAATGACATACATGAATGAGAAACAAAGTATTACTGATGAGTGAAGAAAGAAAAATGATAACTGAAGAAAAATTAAATAGAGACTGAAAAATAATAGATACATACTCAAAAAACTGAGAAGTGACAATGAATGAGTAAGACTGAAGAGGGGGTTTAAGTAACTAGTATATAATTACATGACGCCTTTCCTCGTATTTTTGCAGTTAAGAATATAACTGTATAGCATGAAGTATGCATAACAGGGTAGCACGAGTTGATTATAAAATTAGAAGTACATACAGAAAGTGAACAGGATTCAGATGTGAGCCAGTGGCTCACTGTTACAATGTGTACAGAGTGTAAGACAGTTATGGAAATTCGACATATAGTGACACAACACAAAATTCAGACTCGGCTATTTTCTTCTTTTCAGAAGATACTAGAGCGAACCATTCGACATGAATTTTATCAAGGGGAGGTTCAGTAAGTAATTCTAGCTGGACAACATGGAGTATACAAAACTGAAATAACGTCAAACATTAAGTTGGTGATTGTGTCAATAATTCACTGGTTCTCACTATTCCTGCTCAAATGAACCGGAGTTGTAACTCGAATGAACAATATATGCCATGATTATTTAGATGGCAACCATCCAAACAAAGGGGAAAAGATGATTTGGGCTGCTGACTGCTAAAAGCATCAACCGAGATGAGAACATGAAGACGTCCAGTTCAGTGAAACATAGCATCGACACACAATTTTCTCTAGACTCAAAATCATAACCATTTCTTCTTCAGAATTGGAGCAGACAGGGAGAAACTCCCTTCAGTTCTTACAACAGCAACAAACGGACGATGAGTTTACACAACAGCACCAGGGAGACTGAACCCAAAAGAGGACTCCCTAGGGAAACATCCGAGCTCTACACCTACTATACCCTCGTGCTCCATCCAAAAAATACGAACTACTCCAGTTCATGCACAGGCGGTGACTGGTTTCTCAGATCTCGCGGCGACAAAGCTACAACGAACAACCTCAGCGAAAACTGGCACACATACAATCTCGAAATTGGACGAAATAAGAGAACAAATCAAAAAGAGGAACAAGCTCAGGTGAATAACCATATCCCCGGCGGCGTGCATGCCTTCCACACTTTCGAATCGCCGATCTCGTCACCGTAGGTCGAGGAGGAACGCAAGCCGCAGTCCGTCGCCGCAACCTCCTGCTGCAGGGTCGCCAGTCTCTCCGTGGGCGGTCTCCCCGGCTCGCGAAGCCCCATTCCCTCTGTCACCGGCCTAGCCGACTGCGGCGTCGCCGTAGACCTCTCCGCCACCTCTCCCCAAGCCAAGACGAAAGAGATAGAGAGCACCGAACAAAAAATGAAAAGGGATAATTCAAAAAAAAAACAGCTGTGTTGACTCAGGCCACGCGTCGGAACAATGAAAGAATAGACAACGCAGCGCGCTGAGATTCGGAAATGACGACAGAGATCGGATGGTCAAAAAAGTGACTGTGCGCCAATTATAAAACAGCTAGCTGTTTATTAAGAAAAGTGAATCATTTTCTTTTAGATTAGACTAGTTAAGTGCCCGTGTATTGCTACGGGACAATTATTTGTGTATTTTTAAATGTTTATATTGAGTGTAAAATTCTTGTGATTTTCCATGGCTGCCGTAATTCTTTCACCTCATACCTATTCAACTACCATTGTGAATACTTTTGATTTTCATTTCCAACACATATAATGTCTCGGATGTTTCTTTGATTTCCCACTTTGTTCACCATCGTTGATCTATTATCACATTGTAGCCTTGCATAGTTCCATTGAATATTAATCACGGGTTCCATCTATATATAGATTGGCAGTGTTGCTTTTATTAATTAGTAAGTATCCCACACAAATTGCATTGGCCAGTAGGTTGGTTGGTTAAGTTTTGTTTTACCAAATTAACTCTTAAGTTTCATATGTTCTAGAAATAAAATAACCAAGTAATCTTAGTGCCCGCGGAATAGCAAGCACGAACCTTTTGGGTGAATTTTGCTATCAAGACCAGTTTTATCAGCTCCCCATGTATTTTTTTAATCACTATATATTCATTAAATCAGCAACCCATGTATGTAAATGTATTCTGTTTTCCAACGCACTTGAGAACCTCACAAGATTAAATCAGCCTATAACATTTCTTCAGCCTGAACGTGTAATCTGACAATAATGTGCCATAGTTAGAACCTAAGACAAATAGCATCACATTAAAACTTCATCATCCCGACAACAGATAGCACAGTTAGTTGATATATTTTAAACCGGCACGAAAGGCAAACAAAAAATCAAGGTATGCTTATTCTGAACCGAGGTTTAGCCAGAACACGAAAGCACCTTATGTGTTTTCTGAATGTGAACCGAAATGTGGTCAGCTAAGCATTGATCATGTCTCACCAAAAAGAAACAACTCAATGATATAAGAACCAAACACTTGCATCTCGACAATTAAGCAATACATGAAAGTAAATCTGATAAGAGCATTAACCAACATGAAATCCCTATCCCTTAATTTTGCCTGGGCTAGTGCAAGAAAGCATTATAGAAGGAGCAGTTGCCACATATTTCCTTGGATTATCTTTTCCACTGCCAACCAAAAAACCTCACGCACGACACTGCTATTTCAGCCTTGCCTTGACATGTCCCCTAGATAGAAGGGTAAGCATAGTGACTGGTCAAGGCGGGTTGTCAATCGCCGGTGGACATCATCTCATCTCTGTCAGCCATGGCAGACACCGCTATCAATTTGGAAGACTAATATCTGAGAAGCAATAAAAAATCGTAAATCTATATGATATAGTACAGTGATACAAAGACTTCGTAAGCTGATACTATTCAGTATCCCGAGTGCAGCCCTTTGTTCAGAATGCGTCGCCTAATCGGCGACTAATCGTCGGGGCGCACAGGAGAGGACGCCTGGGAGCGACGGCCAGAAAAATCGAGCTAGGCGCGCGCCCAGGAAAAAAAGGCGTCGCCCCGCTCGACTGGGCGTCGTCTCGGGTGGTTCGGGCGCCCGCCTAGGAAATTGGCGGGAAATCTGGGAGGGAATCGGTGGGAATCGGTAGAAATTGGCGCCTACCAGTGACGGGAATAGCAAATCCAGCGGGAGATAGAGGGAATAGAGCGGGAGAGGGGGGGGGGGGGGGGAATCGACCACACCTGCAGCGAATCGAGCGGGAGACAGAGGGAGGCCGAGGCACATCGAGCGGGAGACCACATCGCCGCCGCCACCAAGCAGCTCCTTCTCCGGTAAGCCTCCTGCCCTCCTTCCTCTACTTCTCCTTCCTCTGTGCAGCTCCTCTCCTCCCTCTCCCGCCGCCCTCTCTGCAGCTCCTCTCCTCCATCTCCCGCCGCCCTCTCTGCTGCTCTGTTTGCTGTGATTGCTGCTCCTCTCTGCCCTCTCCCACTCTGTTCTTACAGTTCTTGCTGTGTTGATCTTGGACAGATGGCTGACAATGCTGAGCCCTATGATCCAAAGAAGGATCCAAAAAGGAGAGCCAAGTCGAAGGATCCAGGTTGGAAATACTCATACTGGCCAACCGACGACAAACAAATTGTCGAGTGTCTCCTTTGCGGGAAGGTCATGTTCCTAAATCTCCTAATTTGCTGAAATATGATGCAAATATTCATTTTCCTATCATATTATATATTATTTATTATTATTACGCCCAACGCCCAGTTGTCGCCTAATCGGCGACATGTCGACTGGTCGACTCAAATCTTTGAGCTCGACTCGACTCGACTCAACGAAATCTGAACAAAGGTGCAGCCTAGTAGTATAGAGTGCAATGCAACTCCAAGAAAATAGAAGAGTGATAACTAACTTCTCCATTTCTCTTTTTATATTGAGCGACGTGCATCAGCTCTTCCTTTTCATTAATAAGAATAACTTGTGTTTCTCTATACGCAACAACCTGTCGCTCCCGTAGAAAATCCCTAAAGATATTTTCACAAAAAGGTTAGCAAGACATAATCTACTCCTGGAAGCATTATAATTAGTTACCATTTCCACTGCTAGATGACATGATGGTCAAGGACAAGCTTGTGCTACTCCCATAATAATACATACCTTCAACAGATCAACATGGTACAACCATAAAGAGTTAAATGAGGAAATACTGAAAGTTGAAGTCTATCTCTTTCAATGGATAAGAAGCGATGTAAACCGGGGATAATGAAATTATTATCAGGCTACTTTTTTGCATAAATATTACAATAGGTTTTATTTTGGGAAGAAAAAATATCATGTGACTCAATATATAGGAAGACATTTTTAAAAGTTTAAACCCAAAGATTTAGGTATTTAAACGAATGTGGATGCTTTAAGTTTGTTCATCGAGACAGTTTGCCAAGTAAGGGGGAAATACCCTGGCAATAGGAACTTGGTCTTACTATAAGGTAGCAGTTCAATTAAATCTTGTTCATTCACACATTTAAGGGTTAGTTGCTCAAAACAAAATATGAAAGCAAAATAGATCTAAGGTGATATAAGAATTATGCAATGAACTGGAACTGAGTGATTAAACTGTCACTGCAAGAGGCATGGCTAAATAATTAAATGTACCATATTTTATAATCTGGACGTTACTATCTATCGAATAGCTCATAGACAAATACCAAAATTGCCCGCATATGCTACCTTTGTGCCTTGTTATATCCTCTGTGACTCTTAGCTCTCCACCAGTCGATCCTCAAGATACAATTTCCTCACAGAGTGTCAAATTGAAACAGATCTGAACATAAGATGGAGCGGCACAAACTGAACTTTTAGAGCTAGTAACTAACAGCTATAAATCAATTCTAACACCAAAAGGGGTACACATTGACGCAACTTACAGAAATATTTCATCAATGAAATGCTATAAAATGAAAAATAGGCCACTGGACTATGTAGGAAAAATCAAACTCATAGAGAATTTATTGTGCACTCATCGCTCACCAAGGCCTTCAATCAGAGAGAGAGAAAAATCCAAATTTCTAGGAGATCATGGTTCATGGTTCAAGAAACTAATACCTCAAATTCAAATCCTCAACCTTGTCGAACTTTATTACTGGCTCAATTTATAAAAATTTGGTCTTCGCAGTTATAGAAGGTTACAGGGCACAATTTTTTATAGACTGTCACCTAAAAATCCAAGATAACTCTGTCAAAAATTGACGCACAGCACAGTCCACCAAAAGGCACAAAAATACTGCGTGCTTTTTCAGTCACCATGGCTACTCAATGATGTTTCTGTTAGGCCACTTTCTCATGATTGTTCATTTCTCAATTCCTTGTTTTGTAAAGGCAATTTTCGTTCTCAATTCATAATGCCTATCATCATATCAGTACCAGTATTGTTGATAATAATATAATATGCAAGTAACAAGAATTTCAGGGATCAAGTGATATCACTACAATTGCAGATAACAGAATGGCGAGTGGCTTTACCTCGTAAGTCAAAAATAACAGAATGGTGAGATTCCAATTGTTAGGAGGTCATTGTACGATGCATCGGTACACGAAAAAATACAACCGGTTTTAATTGAATATGGTATGCATTTTCTCACAATTGGCACGGGCATTGTTAGACACGAATACTGCAAGATAATGAGAAACAATTTTATGAACTGAAAGTAAAGAATAAACATTTACCATGGACTGAACTATATGTCAGTATAGCATTTGTTTATACCTGCAAATCAGATAAATAGATCAATCATATGGGTAACAAAAAATTAGTAGCACCTAATCTAACCTGTAGGAACCAACAAAAGATATATACATCTATTCTCAAAGTCCTGATTGTTGGAGAAAAAAGGGAGCCACACCTAGAAATGAGCAGGATTATAAAACTCCGAACCATTTTTGCAACGATATGAATACATATTTCATTTTTTTCTGCTGAAATGGTTTTGTAGATACGTATAAAAATTGAAGTATAAGCATGTTGTACATTGTTGAGCAGAGACCAGATCATCAGAAACAGTTACACGTCAAAAATGACACTAACCAAATCTTGACACGGAGGGCATATCCCCATTGTATACATACTACAAGTAGTGTAGATGAGAAAGAGGATGAGCACATACGGACATACCCTGTTGGAGGCCATGTCCAATCTTTCTTGGACACGAACACGATGCACCTCTCATCATCGAGCACAGGCATAACAAACTGGTAGCGAAGAAAGCATCGATCTCATCCTAGCATGACCGTGGCTGCGGCCTCCTTGGAGAGCGCCCAGGTGAGCTGCTCCCTCCTGGCGATGCGGCAAGCAAGGGGGCGAGTGAATCTCATCCGTCCCCAATCCGTCGTTGCCGTCAGTTTGTGACCAAAATAGGGAATCAGGCCGCGAGAGTGACGCGCCGTTGCAGAGGCTGCTCCTATTTGGAGACCTCGCCGCGTGAACGGCAGCTCCATCTATGGTGCACTCGCCTGGCGCGGCGGCGGCGACGGGCGCTGGGTAGGCGGCGGTGCGAACAGGGGAGGTGTGCGTGTGCCTGTGTGGTGCGGTGTACATGGGCTGCAGGCGGCGGAACACTTTCGTTTGCTGGGCCGTGGGAGGGCACATGTGTCGGCCCGGTACGATCGGTGTTGTTGGACGACGTTTGACTAACGGAACGCTAGGGGTGGAATACGGAACACCTTTCTTCTTTTTAAAATATAAGTAGAGAAGAGATAGAGAGTAGAGATAGATGGAGGGAAAGAGTGTCGACCTGACCGCATCCCATTTTCTTTTCTCGTCCCGGCCACAACTCGAACGATCCATGCCCGTTCCAAATAGACAAAGAAGAAACCGGGGGGAAAACATGTGCTTGAGCCCCCACCACCATCGACCCCGCACGATGCGCCACCTCCTCCCGTGAACCAGCCGGCGGCACCCCTCTCCCATCCACCAGGACCTTGCTGCGCCCCGCATCTCTGTGCCGGCGGCACCCTGCATCCCTGTGCCAGCAACGGGCCTCCTCTACTCTGCATCACGCGGAGACGGCGGGCACCCATGGCATCCACTCCAGCAGATCGAGCTGCATCGACCAGATCGAGCGCCGTACCATCTACCAGATCGAGCACGGAGATGGGTAACTCGACGGGTCATCGGGAAGCGCGCCGCCGTGCTGTGGAGGAGTGGGGCAAGGCCGCCAAGACGTGGAGGGAGCACAACTGGGCGTGCCGGGTCTCTGCACCTCCAGCGTCCCCCTCATCCCCTTCTGAGCCGGCTGCACCCCCTGGTTCCCCGTCGAGCTAGCAGGTGCCGAATTGCCGCCCCTCAACTCCTGCTTGCTCAGCCGCTCTTGAGCCTGCCGGTGTCTGCAAGGGAGGGAGGAGGACCTCTCCCGATCCAGTTTCTGCGCTGCTGCTTGCTGAGCCACGAGGTGGACGTGACCGGGTCTGCACGGTTGACGCCCCTCCTCCAATCTCTCCGACCTGGTCTGCATGGCCGGTCACCATCTTCCATGGCAGGGACGGTGCCTAGATCGATGACATGGGAGACTTCTTTGCTAGTAGTAGCATTTTTTGGATATTTTTCTGCTGATATGGACCGTTCGCAATTGTTATTTTGTCGAAGCGAACGGGTAACGCTCTGGTCTGCCGCCCGGGGTCAAGTTTTTCTGCACTTTTTTGTTGACGCAAACCGGCCCGGTGGCCACAAAGGTTAACAGATGTAGATATTAACAGCAGCACGGATCGTGGAACGACATCGAACGGCTCTAAGGACGTGCACAACTATCCCCGTAGGCATAAAATCCGCGTTGTATCCTATATAATGTGTGTTTTGTTTATTTATACAAGTTTAACTACATTGAGAATCCGTCCATCGAAACTTGTCCCATGTTGTATCATTACATGAACTTTCTCCTTTATCTATGTATAGAATATGCTAGGAGAGAAAAACCCAGCTTGTACGGATATTTGTTTGCATTTGCAGATTACATTATAATCATGTTTTGTTAACCATAATTTGATGCTTCTTATCCAGTGAGATACCACGAAAATATTTGCCATTCTAGGTACTATTATATCTGAAGAAAGACAAGCTGAAAGAGAATTTGCTGAAAGACAACTCCAAGCACGAGGACAATGTAGATCAGCTTCTAAGGAAGAAATTGCTCGTAATGCGAAGAAATGTATGAGCGAGGATGTGATGGTGGCTTTCAGAAGATATATTAAGAGGCAAGATGATCTTAAGGTTCTCCATGTCTGGTCTAAATCTTTAATAGTTTGGAATGTAAACAAATATTACTCTTACTAACACTTTCATATTAGGGCATTGAATATGAATTTGAAGAGCTTCTCCATGAAGTGTCTTAATATGGACAATTATTTCAAGATATTTCACCACTTCAATTTCACCGTCAAGATAAAGAAGTGTGGATCAGCTGACTGGACACCAATGACGTTCTTTGCTGAGGTGATATCAATACTTCAGACAAAATATTATGAATGCTATCCTTTGGACCCAGGTGACTATGGTATGGGAAATTTTCACCTTACAAGTCGTGAGTTCTAGTCTTAAAAAAAGATTCTAATCCTGTGACTTATTTTGTTAGGACAATGTTATGCATGTCAGAAACAAGGAATGCGTGAGTTAAGACACCCATCAGCAGATATATTTGAGTGTGGCAACAGAGATACAACATTTCCCTACTATTATGAGGACATTGATTCCGATGAATCTTATCCTATAGTGGGAGGGAGTGAATCTGATTGTGATATGAGTTAACTTTAGCTCTTCTATGCTCACCCTCTTGATCTGTTAGCTCAAGTCAAACTGCTGCCAGTTGATTTGCGGATGGCAATGTGCTCTCCGTTTTTGTATACGTATTTCATCTATATAAGGTCATCCATACCGATTTATTGGGCTTACGAAGTGACGTGTTGCGACCAAGACAAGCTTCTATAGGTGAAAAACTTCATATTTAGCTTTAAGTCCCTCCATTTTAATGTCGTTAATTGTCCCTACTAATTCGGGAAATTCAGACAATTTACATGCAATGGTAGTACCTGAATTGTTTTTTTTAGAGAACACGCAGGAGATCTGCGCATTATTGTATTAAGAAGAAGGTTGGTTTGAATTACAAGCCTTGAAGGCGTTGTCCACGCCGGCCACGCAGGCAGCCAGCCAACATGAAAGTCTAGCTTATATCTCCCGGAAACCCACCTCTACGTCTAGCGCTAGTCCAAAGAGACCACTCCTCTAGTATGCGAGACACCACTGAAGCGACAGTGGAGCGCGCATTGTCGAAGACACGAGCGTTCCGCTCAAGCCATAGTGAACGCGCAACCAGCATGATGAATGAGTTCACCGTCTTGGCGTCCTTCCTCGGCAAGTTGGCCACCGCCCTGGGCCACCACAGCTGCAAGGAGCTTTGCGAGGTGGGTGTGGCAAGCGTGATCCCGGCTTGCTGGCCAACTGTGAGTTTGTGACCTTGTATACAAAAAAAAAAAACGGAGTCAGTATAATCTGTTACATGTACGGAGGCCTCAAATGAATCTCGAGCTAAACACGTACCTCAATAGTTGTAAAGATATATGGCTATAATATAACGGCTACGGTCCCACCTAATATATTTCCTCACTTCGAAGATACCTGGTCTTATTGTGAACAGTGTATGCTCATAAATCGGAGTTTCGGGGAACGAAGCAATGTCAACCATGCCAACTCGCGCCCCTAAACAGTATTTTTTTGACCCCGAACGGCAGGAGCCCTGCTTTATTTCATTGATAGAAGAGAGAAAGGGAATACAACATAATACAAAAACACACGTCCCCTGTACAAAGGAGCCAGGAGAACCTTCATCTACTGTCAGGACAACAAAAACCTGAACATTCACCCCACACTTAATGCAAAAAAGCAGCTGAAACTACAGCCAACTCATCTCTGATCATTTGAGCTAGCGAAGAAGCATTTAGCTCTTTGCCTTGGAAAACCCTGCGCCCTCGCTCTTTCCAGATGTTCCAGGTAATATAAGCAGCCAGCTTAATATTATCAGGTCTCTAGGATTTCGGAGCACACACCTGCATCTTGCGCCACCAGCTTCTGACAGAGTTTGCTTTATAAGAAAATGGAAAACTTAAATCTGAAGAAAATTAACTAAAACATAAACTACAATAATCCTAGACTACTCGTCGTCGATCAAGGCGCATGAGGCATGACTGGCTAGCCTCGTCGTCGTTTGCCATCCTCCTTATCAGCTCCTACACTCATCTCCTAGCTCTGTCTGAAGATGCATGCACCGGTGTTCGCCGCTCCGTTTTGCCTAGGACCATATCCTGGTGCAGCAATGTCAAGAACACACAAGATATGTGTCTTTTGTATTAAGATAGGAAACAGGACCAATGTTTTGTACAATACAAGTTTTACGGTGATTGGCATTTTTAGGAACCGTTGATCGAGTCGATCTAACGGTGCTAAAATTAACGTAACTGAACGGAACAAAATGAACGGAACTGAACGCTGCTACAATTCGTGGGACCGGAACTGAAAAACATGGGCCCAAAAATAAAAATATTAATTTATCTATTTAGTAAAACCCTCCCTAAAAAATTCCAGCGTCGTTTTGTTTCCTCTCATGCCCTCACTCTCTCCCAAAAAATCCCCACACGCAACCCTCTCTCTGTCCTTTCTCCCTGCACCGGCGGCGACGAGCCATTGAGAAGAGGAACGGCGCCGGCGGAGTGGAGGGCGTGGAGGTGGCTGCCGACCTGGCGGGGTTGGAGGTCGATGCGGCCGGCATGGGGGCAGCACGGGCCGCGGCAGCGCGGGCTGCAGCGTGGAGGCAGCGCGGGCTGCGGCGTCGATGCAGCGCCGGCGGAGTGGAAGGTCGCCGAGGTGGCTGCCGGCTCCGGGGCAGCGCGGGGCGCGCGGTGATACGACGCCGTCGAGGCGGCCGGCTTCGGGGCAGTGCAGGCCGTGCCGTGGATGCGGCGCCGGCGGCAGGCCAGGCCGCGCCGTGGATGGACGCCGACGACGACGGCTGGGCGAAGGTGACCGGCGATGTCCACGACAACGACAAGAGCATGATCTTGCTCTGCTTTGTTCGTCATAGGTAGTTGGCTTTGACAATCGCTTCAATCGTGCTCTGCTTCGTTTGTTAGAGTAAAGCTCTGTTCGTCATGCTCGGGTGCTCTGTTTGTCAGGCTTCGGTGAATGTTTCATTTGGATTTTTATTTTTGTCAGGTAAATCTGAAGGATGTTGATCAGTACCAGTACAAGTATAAGAACCAGGCGGTAAATAGAAGAAATAGTACTGAATTACAAGAAGACAATGTGAGGCTTGTGAAGAAAATACGTGAACTGGAAAGTGAAGACAGCAGAAAAAGATCAAGAAAAATCATAGGGAAGAAATGAAGAGATATAGGAAGGAGAAGACATTTCTATGTGTAGTACTCTGTTGTAATGTATGCATGTTTAGCTTTGGTCATCAGGGGATATGTCCAGGCCATTGTAACGTATTGTTGCTTGCATAAGTAAATGAAATTTGAGTAGCGTTTCAGCTAAATCCGAAGTAATACTTAGTGTACCTTTGCAGAGGAACTGAGACAAATTTCACTGCTGTAGCTATATTTGATTGACTAAATGCATGAAAGTTTGGCATTGAAATAACTGAATGTACACATAAAAATAATAGCAACTGAGTTGTACAGAAATTGAAGTGTACTGCTGCAACAAAAACTTCAAATAAGAGCATAGAATTGTACATAAATTTAAGTATATATACTGCTGCAGAAAAATTCAAATAAGAGCAAGAAAGAGCAATTAAAATGTGAAGAATCAACTGAGTGAATAAATTGCATGACATTGGCAACTGAGTACAGAAACATAATCCACTGAATTTATACATGAACAAAAGGAAGAAACTGAGTTCAAATAAGATCTTTGAGTACAACACGGGTGATATTTCATGGCCTCCTATTCCTATCTTCTATTTTTCTCTTCATTTGCTTCTCTTCAAGACAACCTTCACGACTACAGACAAGTTTCCTCAGAACTATCTCCTTGCTGGCTCCATTCCAGTCAACATAGCTTCTCCCTACACTAAATCCTTTCTCAAAAGCATATCTGTTGTAGAACTGGTATCCGTCATCCTCGCTAGCAAACTTCTTGATGACGATGGCATGGTACTCGCTAGACTCATCACCCACATCGGTCATATCTTCCTACAAATCACATTCAAATAAACAATCAGAAGTTTTATCACAGTACAAGGATAAAGCCAAAAGATTGAGGAGAAAATATTATTACAAGTGACTGATCAGTGATTTAAACAATGAGGAGTACTAGTTAACCCCAGTGATTTAAAGGAGCCATCTCTTTCAAATACTCTCCGAGAACAACAATTATCGTATCAGAGTGTGAAGCCATCAGATTGCAGCTTTGGTTGTTTATAATTAAGCTGCTAGGTTCTAAGCCAATCACCTTATTACAAATATACCACCATATTACAAAATGCCAGACTGCACTAGCACTTCATTGGAACAAAAAACAAAGATCGACAAGGCTACGCCTGAACAATGATAATCTTCAAGGAGTACCAAAACCATCGATATAACTACAGGGAACAATGCTAATGAAATCTACTACCAAGCATATAACAAGATCCAACATTAAAAGGAGAAAATATATAACAGACATACCCTTTTAGGCTGCAAATTTATATGCTAATAGAAACCATGAAGTGAAGTATTGGAACAGGTTTCTTCACCCTTGGTTTGTGAAAAGATCACTCCTGGAGAGCGCTGGCACGATGCTGACAACCTGAAGAAGGGACGACCAATGCTCACCTATGACCTTAACTTCTTAAGCTCATTACTCTGCAATGTTCAGACGAATTCAACAATTAGATTATCATATGGGAACATGAAGAATCAGAATAACAAATCTCTGAAGAATAAGAACATGTGGAACTTTCTGCCAAAATTAATACAGTTTATTCTAGGAATAATCTACTGATACCAAGGGATTGCTCAAAATAAAAACAATCTCAGAACTTTCTAGCCTAAAAATCTCTGAACATGTTGCTGTCACGTGTTGCAACCAGAACATTGTTGTTGTCAGGTGTGGCACAGCTGACATTTTATCTTCCTTGGCTGCCAGGTGCTCGCACATAGACAAACAAATTTAGTACGCATGGAACCAAAACATGACACCAAGCGCGAAATGAAACAAAGCAATTTGTGCAGTCCATGCTTGAAGGAACTAAGGAACGAGGTGAAAAGAAAGCTAAATTAAACTAAACAACAGTATTTTATGACACCCAGGAAGGCTAAACAGCAGCAGCCGGGACTAGGCTTTCGCCATGTGCTGGGCGGAAGACATTCTCTGCGACGATATCCACCTACATGAACTCCCTCCCCGGTCAGTGCATTGAGATAAGCAGCCAAGGTAGAAACTACCTTCGTCCCCAGCATGCTACGGTAGCCACTAGCCAATTGCTAGCGAGTGCAGGTCTAGCGGCAGACCAAATTCTAGAAGCAAGACATTTCATCAAACAGCATGTCTGACATTACATCAAACAGCTGCAGCGCAACTTGATCAACAAAAATCGCTCATGTATGATTATCATCCATTAATCAAATGACAAAGCCACATCTCACAGCAGCAAAGTAGAGGAGATAGTGAAATAAGAAAAAAAAAGGAAGAATCATGAGGGTTCGTTCACCTGGCCGCGGAGGCGTCCGACGGGGCAGCGGGGACTTGAGGCGCTAGCGAGTCGTGGAGGCGTCCGACGGTGGCGGGGCGGTACAGCGCCGGTGCAATGTCCCCTCCGTCTTCACCCGACGGCGGTCTTCACCGATGCCGGCGGGGCGCTGGACCGGAGCGGCTGCAGATGGGCTCGTAGCACTCCGGCGGTGGACTTGGCCGCGGAGATGTCGGACGGCGGCGTCGGCGGTCTTCACCAACGGCGGCCGGCCGATAAGGAGTGGATACGCTGGTGGCCACTCGATCGGAGCGGCGGCGGTGATGGACTCCTACTCTCCTAGCAGGCCATGCGTCATGAACTAACCCTAGCCCGATAATGGCCAGCGACAAAGAATTGAAATATTTTATTTTACCTTTTTTTGAGCCTAATTGGTAGGGCTTGTTTTAGTTGATCATTGCTATGATTTTTCCGATCAGTGATTTAATCTAACGGTTACAAATATTTTTGACTGAACGGAACATATGTTCCGTGCCAATCACCGTAAAACAGCTCTTTGTACAAATGCCGGCCAGGATCGATCACAGGCGAACTGGCAAGGCTCCACAGCAAAGGAAAAAAGAGAAAGCTCACTCAATCTCTCCTATCGACCCACAGAGGTTGGCTTTCTTCCGAAGATCAAATTCCACCCAAATCATGCGGCATACTTCAACAGGCATGGTTGCAAATTCCACCCAAATCTTGCAGCAATGTCGTTGGTGTGGGCCACGCCTCCCTACGCTAATGCGCTAGCATCTCCGTATGCTGGATGCAAAACTCCTCGTTCCCGGTGACCCGCTGAGCCTCACGGGCGGCCCGATGATCCTTTGTCGCTCGGCCTCCATGAGGCTAGTCATAGTGCATAGTATCATATAGGAGTATCATACATATGATACTAGTATATGATACTACTTTTATAATGAAGGGTATCATATTATAGTATCATAGTGTCATTGTATTTATTAAATTGTAGAATCTCAATGCAAAACAATGTACAAGATCTATTTAACATTAAATTTTCTCAGTAATATGTGCTATGATATAGTATCTACCTAATACTCTAATTATCTCTCTCTTCCTTAATTAGCTGCCACATCAACATTTTAGTGGGTCTAGGATGCATGATACTAGCACTATGGCTAGCCTGAGGAGCCGTGCAGCTTCCTTAGTCGGCGCCCTCTCGGGGGAGATGTCCATGATGCGGTCCAGGAGGGACGGGGCTTGCCTACGCTCGTGGCATAATATACCAAACACCAAACTAACCGAAACTGAAACCAAAATTGAATAAACCGAGAACAACTTCGGTGCCTCAATATGATAAACCAAATTTATATTAAGAAGTTTCATTTTAACCCTTGATTAACCAAAAAAAATAACTGGTAAAACCAAGATACTATCGAGAGAGACTAAAATCATCCCGTTAAGATACGCACCAACCAAACTACCCATAAATTAGGAACAAACATAATTTTGGTTGTTATCTTTTACTACCCGAATTACCAAAAAAAAAGGAAAACCGAATCAAATTTTTGGTTAAAACCAAATGCCCAGGCCGACTCATAGTTTAAAAAACTAGACCCGCGAGTGAACCAGTAAGGTGACTGACTCAATGGTTCACTGGTTCAACCGTTGGATCAACTGGTTCAATAGCGACAAAAAACATCAAATTTAATAAATAATTAAGTTAATTTGGGAAAAATTAAGCATCGACTCATATATTTTGTGTTTACTTTCATTGTAGATCACAAACTAAGTGTAGTAGATTTGGTATTAGGCCTTATGCGGGGTATTTGGAGCAAGGTTTTAGGTTTTAGGATCATATTCTCGCAAAAACATATTATTTTTATGCAGTTTTTTGGTTATTTACTAATTGGACTAGTGACTCTTAAAAAACTGGAGAGGCCGTCGAAGGTTTTTTCTAATCGAACCACCGAACCGATTTGATTTTTAAAACTATAGGCCGACTACTCGTGCACCCATCGGTGCAACGTGGGCACCTGGCATGCATCTTGAGCTTCCACCCTCCCTAATCCCTATAATCCTAAACGTGATGGGCAATTGATGTTCGACTAACTCTCGGTTGAGCACTGGCATCTCATGGTATTTCCATACGAAGCAGTTTGCATACTCTCGTATAAGACTGAGGACAAAACAAATCGTATATAGAGCAATATATACGATCCTACAATATTGTTGTATCGGTTTTTGATCAGTTTCGCTTATAAACTGGTCATTTTATGTTCTTCTTAATGAAAAGGCACCTACCAGTTGCTGCAAAAAAAGGCTGAAGATAACTGTATTCTTATTGCCTGTATTTTCAGTTTTGATTAATAGCAATAACATTTCCCTCTCCACTCCACTACTCTCGCGTGCCCCTCCTCTTTCTCTTGAGATTTGTTCCACCGTTCCCGGCTCCTCCCCTCCTCTTCTTTAGCGTCAGGATGAGTAACCTTGGTACAAAGTCTCTCTAGAACCTCTAGAGATTACAACAAACTTCTCCTTGTTGTCCACCGACAACAACAACAACAACCATAAGAGGTAAGATACAACAAAGCAGAGATATCATAGTTTATGTCATCCTCAGCAATCAGCAAACTGCTCTTATATGGCAGATCCAATTAGCACAAAACTTGGTAGACAAGTAGACATATGAGTTTCCAACATACTGATCAAAAATCAGCTCAACCGGACACAGTTTGCCTCCCCAAACTGTCCGTCTCCCAAAACTACTATGTGCTGAAACTGCAGCTAGTAGTCCGAACTGACAAAACTGCTCTCAAATCTGAACTTCCTCTAACCCAAATCCCAAACCGTGTAAATGGATCAAAGTACTCAAAGTAAGGAACGAGCTCATCAAGTTTGGAGCCAATCCAAGCATGTTTGAGCCTCCATACACCAGCTTGAAGACAGACGGTCAGATCTCAGCTGGACAGATTCACCTCTTCTTCTTCTTCTTCTTCTTCTTCTTCTTCTTCTTCTTCTTTCTCATTTGGTTGTGGTGTTCTAGTGTGTTCTCTCATCCTCTCACAGTAACAGCCACATTTTTTGCTTGCTTCTCTTGCTCTCCCACACTCAGCTACCAAGGGTGGCTAGGGTTTTTGATACGTCTCAAATGTATCCATAATTTTTGATGCTCCATGCTTGTTTTTACACCATTTGCTTAGTGTTTTGTTACACTTCGTGGCATTTTTATGCATTTTCCGGGACTAACCTATTAACGAGATGCCACAGTGCCCGTTCCCTGTTTTTTTGCTGTTTTTGTGTTTCAGAAAAGTTACACAGGAAATATTTTTGGAATTGGACGAAACAAAAGCCAAACATCCAGAAATTCACCGAAGCTTCCAGAAAACCGAAGAGGAGATGGAGTGGGCCACGAGGGGCCCACACAACAGGGCAGCGCGGCCCAGGGCTAGGCCGCGCCCCCTATGTGTGTGGCCACCTCGGTCCACTTCTGACGATGCCCCTTCGCCTATAAAGACCCCCCGATGGGAAAAACCTAAATACCCGATCACTTTTCCAGAATACATCGCGATCCGCCGCCGTCGTCGACCCGAGATCGGGAGGGTCCAAAAGCTCTCCCCGGCACCCTGCCGGAGAGGGGAATCACCACCGGAGGTCTTCTTCATCGCCATGCTTGCCTCTGGCGTGATGAGTGAGTAGTTTACCTTGGACTATGGGTCCATAGCAGTAGCTAGATGGTTATCTTCTCCTCCATGTGCTTCATATTTAGATCTCGTGAGCTGCCTTACATGATCGAGATCACCGTTATGTAATTCTACATGTTGTGTTTGTTCGGATCCGATGAATATTGGTATTATAATTGAGTTGATGTGCTGAATATTATCTTATGTTATCTCTATGTTGTTTATGATCTTGCATGCTCTCCATTGTTAGTAGCTATCTTGGCCGAGTAGTTGCTAGTGACTCCAAGAGGGGGTATTTATGCTCGATAGTGGGTTCATGCCTCTATTTAATCTGGGGGAGTGACAGAAACCTCTAAGGTTGTAGATGTGCTGTTGCCACTAGGGAGAAAACAACATTCATATGCTCAAGGGCATATGCTTTGTTTATATTACACACTTTGCTTAATGCAGTTATCTGTTGTTCGTAAATTAATACTTGTGGAGTTCTCGGATTGATTCGCCACAAGTGGATTATTAGTCATAGATGCAGTTGGATGGCGGTCTATGTATCTTGTTGTAATGCCCAGAGTAAATCTTATAGTGATCCTCTCAACATATGCACGTTATCTTTATTCTATCAATTGCCCAACTGTAATTTGTTTACCCAGCATGTGTTATTTTATCTTATGGAGAGACACCACTAGTGAACTGTGGACCCCGGTCCTATTTCCATTATATTGTTATCACTTGTTTACTTTACTCGCAATGTTTACTTTACTCGCATATTACTATCACTTTCCACTCGATACGCTCATACCGTTTGTTTCAAGCAAACCAGTGAGATTGACAACCTCATCGTAAGTTGGGAATAAAGTATTTGTTTGTGTTGTGTGCAGGTTCCACGTTGCCGCTCGCAAAGCAAAGCTTGGATGAGGTGCCCTATAAATTATCCGAAGCTGTCGCGAAACAAGCGGGCATCATCTTTTGGAGTATTGGCTTTTTCCTACTGGATTGATAACCTTGGTTTCATAACTGAGGGAAAATTTGCTGCTATATTCATCGAACCTTCTCTTGGGTTTCCAACTGGCCGGTCATTTACTTCATCAACTACACGCCAACAAGTTCTCTGGCACTATTCATCACCGCGCCATCAACAAGTTTTTCTGGCGCCATTGCCAGGGAAAAAGAAGACTTCTGCAAGGGGAGTTTCGCACGCACATCCTTTACTTTGTTTTAAGTTTTGCTTTACTTTATTTTTACTTGCATCGTTTTATAAAAAATACAAAAAAATAGTTTCCTTTATAGTTGTTATTTCTTTACTTTTAGTTCATTATGTTGTTCCCTAACTACGTTTTGGAGGACCTCTCAGTAGGTAGTGGTTCTATTATTGGGAAAAGTAACATCGAGGAGTTCTTTAATCATATTAATATGCATAAAGATGTTGAGGAAAAATCTTTGGCTGAGCTTGCTCCTAGTTATAAAGTTGCTTCTGCTTATTTAGTTCACATGTTAGAAGCTAGGTTTGCTAGCCTTAATCCTTTTATGCAACACATGTTTCTTAAGCTTCATGATATTGAAGATCCCGAGAAGAAAGCTTTTATCTTGGAAACTTTGCGCATAGAATTTAGATATGTGGCCATTGAAGCTAGAAAAGTTCTTAAGCGTTTTAATAAGCTTGGCTCACATATAAAGGTTGTTAGTACAAACAATGAGGGAACCGAAATACCAATACCTAGCAAACTCTTGGGATTGTATGAAGCTTTTGAAAATAATTTTGATTGGATCTGTCCCAAAAATCTTTTTAGTGATTTGAGTGAACCAAAGCGTGATCACAAAGGGTCTTCAAAAACTTATGTGGATGAAATACAATGCCTTATTGAAAAGACTTCTGTAGTTGATCTTAATGATTCACTTGATATTACTTGATTCACACTTTCTGCGCCTAGCTCAAAGGCGTTAAAGAAAAGCACTCTTGGGAGATAACCCAATATTTTTACTTTCAGTACTTTTTCTTTTATTTGAGTCTTGGAAGTTATTACTACTGTAATAACCTCTCCTTATCCTTTTTATTTCATTGTTGTGCCAAGAGAAGCCTCTAATTTGAGTGAGGTAAGATTTGGGAATGTTGCTGTCCTGAAATAGTTTTTGGTGCTGCACCGTAAATATTCGTGAAAATTCTCAGAATATCTTTTGGACCTGCGATTTCATGTGCATATGCCCCAGGTTATATCCAAATTTTCATTAGTTATACACTTTTTGATTTGAGCAACAGAAAACCCTATAAAAATTCGACCTTTGTCGGCTGTTCTGTTTTGACAGATTTCTGCCATTATCTGTGTTTGCCGCTCGATCGCTTTCTTTTTGAGTTCTTTTTATCACGGGACTTTTGGGGAAGTTGCTACAGTAGTATATGCTTTATATGTGGTGGTTTTGAGTTGAAACCTGAAGCAAAAAGGGTTAATTCAATGCTATGCTTACACTAATGTTGCTAATAGAATTGTGTTTAGTTTTGTATGAAGGAAGTTTTCAAGTGTAGGGATTGGAGAATGATGAGATGAGTTGAAGAATGGATAAAAGCTCAAGCTTGGGGATGCCCATGTCACCCCAAGAAATATCCAAGAAGTACAAGCGTTAAAGCTTGGGGATGCCCCCGAGGCACCCCTTCTTCATCGGCAAAAATCAGGTCACCTTTCAACGCACTATATTTTTATTGCTTCATGCATTATGCGTTTTTCTTGGAGCGTCAGCTGTTTTTAGTTTTTAGTTTTGTTAAGTTTTGTTTGCTGCAATAAATGGTTGGACCCCAACATTTTTTTTTGGAGAAGTTGCCTTGCTTTTTATTTGCCAAGAACACTCCGTTTTTTACTCTTATCGTTTCAACAAGTGTTTTCTTTTTCTGGAACTACGTTTAGTTTTCATTTTTTGCCTTAATTTTTGTTCAGATCTTGTTATATCTTTATATCAAGGTGTATTTTGACCTCTGGTCCCTGTTGGTTTTCATCAAAAGAGTTGTTTCAAAAAAGTTTGAATGGTGTTGGAAAAGAGAAAAAGCTTTGTGTAAAAAAGTGGTACAAAAAGGAGCTTGTGTAGACTGCGGCCTAGGCTTTTGTATGTCATGCTTGATATCTTTTTGATAGCATGCTTAGTAGTTTTTCTGTAGCATGACTTGTCTCAAATGACTGAGATTGCTTAATGAGCCTTTAAAAAAATCATGCGTTGTTTTAATTATTTGGAAGCATTATTTTGGTTTTCTCCTTTGGTGCTTTATTTGGGTTGACTTGGCGCATGCTCACATGTTAGACTCATACAAGTCGCCATTGCCTCTATGATCATTTAGTTTTTGACTTTTGATGCCATCTTATGCTTCTTTTAATGTCGCTTTGTCGCTATGTATGATTATGGCCGTTATTGCTCTCTTAGTTGGTCGGTCCCAGTCTTTTGCTAGCCCTCATTTTGTACCGAGTATGAGCTCTACTCGTGCATCCAACTCCTAAAAACCAAGTTTGCCATTGTTTCCACCATACATACCTATTAGTAATTTCCTATTCCAAGTACATTTGACTTGCTTTTATCTATCCTTCAAATTAAACTCTTTTGGTGTTATGCAAAAATTGGTCAGTAAAGCTCTCACGAACCTGATGGCACACTTTACTTTTCTCGTTTTAAAATTTTGACATTTTGGCTCTCTTATGTTGAGTTGTTATGCTTGCAAGTTGTGAGTTGGAATGCCGTCATGGGGCAAGCTTTCAACATTGCACTATCTTTCATTTGAGTTGATATCGTGATCTTTTGTTTATGGATACCCGCGATGTGAAATGAATTGGGAATCTTGCGGGATTATGGAGTTTGTATACGTGTTAGAAAAATGCCTGGGCCGCTAATCTAAGCCATGCATAATTCATGGTAGAAATTTACAGCATGCCCATAGTGAACATTCGATGATGCATCTCACAATAAAAAGCTATACCAATGGTAAATAAAAGAGATACCGAGGTGTTCATTGTCTGTTTGTCCTGTCATTTTGATGTGGGCTTGTTCCATGTCATCGGGCACGGAGGTACCCCATTGACGGTTCTCGATGATACGTGTATACTTACAATGACAAGAGCTTGCTTGGGACTCTAAGTAAAGTAGCATAAGGTTTGGGTATTCGTACTTCACGGGACACGAGGTTTTCAACTTATGATTTGTCAAGCATATGTATCATAAGTGTATTCGCATTAACTTTAACCATTCAAGATGCTTATGATGGGGGCAATTAGAGCTCAAAGCTAGTAAGTACCATAATTTTTGAAGGTTTATAAAACTTGCAATCACTGCTTCTCTCCGCGAAGGGCCTTTATTTTACTTTTTTGTTGAGTCACCACCTTCTATCTTTATGCACCGTCTAAGAGAGCATTGTCCCAAAGTTTTCATTGATTGATTCATGATGTTGGTTTCACTTGTTCTTAAATTACCTGTATCTAGTCGCCCTCTTAAATTTGAAGGTGTCCTATGCATTTATATTTTGCTCTCTCTTGAAGGATAAGCTGAAAACCATTTGTATGTTTTTCCATATGATTTGAACACACGTTTGACTTTTATTGTTTCATTTTCATGATCTTTCGTTTGTGTTCTTTTTCATGTTATAACATGGTTGCTAAGTTTCTTCTATCAAGATTATGTCTTTCATTCCCGTGTTTTAAGTTCTTTTGATCCCAGCGCACAACGCTTACATAGATGATCAAAATTGTGTAGGTGCATGTCACCTCAAAAATTATTTCTTTTTTCTATCACTTACCTACTCAAGGACGAGCAGGAGTTAAGCTTGGGGATGCTGATACGTCTCAAACGTATCCATAATTTTTGATGCTCCATGCTTGTTTTTACACCATTTGCTTAGTGTTTCGTTACACTTCGTGGCGTTTTTATGCATTTTTTGGGACTAACCTATTAACGAGATGCCACAGTGCCAGTTCCCTGTTTTCTGCTATTTTTGTGTTTAAGAAAAGTTACACAGGAAATATTTTCGGAATTGGACGAAACAAAAGCCAAACATCCAGAAATTCACCAAAGCTTCAAGAGAACCGAAGAGGAGACGGAGTGGGGCCATAAGGGGCCCACACAACAGGGCGGCGCGACCCAGGGCTAGGCCGCGCCCCCTATGTGTGTGGCCACCTCGGTCCACTTATGACGATGCCCCTTCGCCTATAAAGACCCCCCGACGGGAAAAACCTAAATACCCGATCACTTTTCCAGAATACATCGCGATCCGCCGCCGTCGTCGACCCGAGATCGGGAGGGTCCAGAAGCTCTCCCCGGCACCCTGCCGGAGAGGGGAATCGCCACCGGAGGTCTTCTTCATCGCCATGCTTGCCTCCGGCGTGATGAGTGAGTAGTCTACCTTGGACTATGGGTCCATAGGAGTAGCTAGATGGTTGTCTTCTCTACCATGTGCTTCATGTTTAGATCTCATGAGCTGCCTTACATGATCGAGATCACCGTTATGTAATTCTACATGTTGTGTTTGTTGGGATCCGATGAATATTGGTGTTATGATTGAGTTGATATGCTGAATATTATCTTATGTTATCTCTATGTTGTTTATGATCTTGCATGCTCTCCATTGTTAGTAGCTATCTTGGCCGAGTAGATACTAGTGACTCCAAGAGGGGGTATTTATGCTCGATAGTTGGGTTTGTGCTTCTATTTAATCTGGGGGAGTGACAGAAACCTCTAAGGTTGTAGATGTGCTGTTGCCACTAGGGAGAAAACAACATTCATATGCTCAAAGGCATATGCTTTGTTTACATTACACACTTTGCTTAATGCAACTATCTGTTATTCGCAACTTAATACTTGTGGAGTTCTCGGATTGATTCGCCACAAGTGGATTATTAGTCATAGATGCAGTTGGATGGCGGTCTATGTATCTTGTTGTAATGCCCAGAGTAAATCTCATAGTGATCCTCTCAACATATGCACGTTATCTTTATTCTATCAATTGCCCAACTGTAATTTGTTTATCTAGCATGTGTTATTTTATCTTATCGAGAGACACCACTAGTGAACTGTGGACCCCAGTCCTATTTCCATTATATTGTTATCACTTGTTTACTTTACTCGCACTGTTTACTTTACTTGCATATTACTATCACTTTCCACTCGATACGCTCATACCCTTTGTTTTAAGCAAATCGGTGAGATTGACAACCTCATCGTAAGTTGGGAACAAAGTATTTGGTTGTGTTGTGTGCAGGTTCCACATTGCCGCTCGCAAAGCAAAGCTTGGACGAGGCGCCCTATAAATTGTCCGAAGCTGTCGCGAAGTTAGCGGACATCACCTTCTGGAGTATTGCCTTTTTCCTACTGGATTGATAACCTTGGTTTCATAACTGAGGGAAAACTTGCTGCTATATTCATCAAACCTTCTCTTAGGGTTTTCAACTGGCCGGTTATTTACTTTATCAACTACACGCCAACAAGTTCTCTGTCACTATTCATCACCGCGCCATCAGTTTTCTTCTTATACCTCCTCAAGGATGCAACTCAGCCGTTGGATACAAACCTTGATCAACGGTTGATACGTGTTAGACTTCCTGGGATCAAGTTGGGCTGCCAACACACCTCCATGTGGAGGGACATGGCCCAACAGTTTAGCAGCATGGAGTTGCATCATCGACGTCTGTGTCGACCGCGTAGTAATTTGGCCTCTTGGCTCTTCTTCTATAAAACCGATACGTCTATACAGGACGTATCCTTGAAAAAAGATACGCTCATTGTCCTAGGGAAAGCAATATTGAACATGGAAGGACCTCAATAAGTTGTATAGCATGAGGATCCACCTAAATTTCTTGTTGTCCCTGCTAGCAAACGATGTAAATTTGTTTATTAATTATTTCTTAATTTGTACCTTAATGTAAGTTGTTTTGACAAAACGAGTTACATTAGTAAACAGAGGTAGTACTCCCTCCATACCAGACTACTGGGCAATTACGCATTTTGAGAAAAACTTTGACCATTACTTTTAGTCAAGAAAATATGAGATATATGAAATAAAAAATATACCATTAGAATTATATTTAAAAGAACTTTCCAATAATATAATTTTTGTTGCATATACCTTATAGTTTGTTAACAAAATTAATGATCATTTTTTCTTTTTTCTTTTCTATAAAGGGAATTTATTAATATTGAGAGATACCAATTACACCCAGCCGCTGCAACTACGCAATAGCCTAATGGCAGTACAGATGCACGCAGCAAAAAAAACAAAAGAGAAACTAAGAAAAGAAAAAGACCCGCTACGGTATTCCAACCATAGCAGCAACAATACATCCACCACCAGGGCAACACCTGAACTTCAGTCTCTCCAAATACGACGCCTCCAAGAAGGGAACAGTGCACAAGCACCATCGTCGTCCGATCAAAGATCTTGAGTTTTCACCCTCAAGATAGTCCCCACTCTCAAAACAATGCCTTCAACAAGGATATTGCCAGGCACAACCAATTAAGGCCAGACCTTGGATTTTTATCCTGAAGGGTAAAGACTCTGAACTTCACCTGTGTTTCCTCCCCCACTTTGCATACTGCTGCTGAAACCAGAACACCAAGCAAGTCCCTCAACAGTGGAGAGACTCAAACCTCCATTAGCTAGTCCTCCAATCCAGCCTTCATGATATTCTTCGCCTCTGACTTCACCATGGACTAAATGTCACCTGATGGCAACAAAGGACAGAGTTTCGCGTCGCTCCCTCCAGAACCAAACGGTCGGAATAAAAGCATGGGTGCACACGACGGAATACCACCCGATCCAGCAAACTCCAGGCATAGGTGCACTGATACATTCGCCGGCGGAGAACTCACCACTCTGACCAGATCAAGAAGGATCGGCCTCAGGAAGGTTTCCATCTTCGCACAAGAGGAACTCTAGGTCCGCCACCTTTAATCGACCGGCCGACCAACTCCGATGGAAGAGTAGGCCACCACCACCATGCCCGGGATTTCAACCCTAGGTGACCTCGTGATGCCGGATAAACCCAGAAATCACCGCGAGTCTGCTGGGAATGACGAATCTGACGATGCAGGTATAGAAACCATGACCCGACCAGACCCAATTGGATCCAGATCGGGCCCGTGGCCATTGCCCCTGCCTTCATCGAATCAGCCACGCACGGAGTTCCGAGGCCAGGAGCAACGCGAGCGCCGCCACTGCCTTCAACCGCTGCCGCCGTCGACCGCCTTGATCCCTGACCACCGTCGCCGGCGTCACCGTCCTTGACGCAGCCATGGGGCCGCCGCCTCACCGGGTCGCAGACTCGAGGGACCTCCGCCGCCGCGCCGCCGAGACTTTGCCTGGCGACGGAGCGGGCGGCGGCGGGTGGGGGGGGGGGGGGGGGTAGGGCAGAGCTCTTCTCTCGCCGGTCCGGCGGCGTTTCCCCGGTGCGGCGCGGGTGCCGCCGCACGGGGGGTCTGGAGCGGGATTAGGGTTGGGGGTCGCGTTAAAGATATATGTGAAGAGGCATCGATCAATTTTCTCTTAAACTGCGTAATTGCTCAGTAATCTGGTATAGAGGGAGTAATAAATTTGGCGTGGTGGCTTTCAAAAAAATCGAAAGACAACGACAAGTCTATTACTTCGGAGCTAAGGAAGTTCGCTTGGTAGAAAAATTTGAAGATACCATGCCGGAGTTTGCTTGCTGAGCCGTAACTTGCAGGATTTGGCTGTTCGCTTGTACTTGAGAAATTTCTCTATGATATATTGGTGGCGAAGTCTGAAACTCAACCTCCACTTTGCTTCCAGGACTATTCTCGGTAGAAAAAGTCGGAGAATGAATGGCGTCGCTTGGTTTGGTCGACTAGTCATATGGCCGGTTTGATCTTTCGGGCGGTCGGGCCTTATACTTTTTTAAGAGAAGATACTGATGTCGAGGTTAACGCGTGACTTGCCAGGAAAGGAATAACAATTCAATACGAATATCGATGAGTTGGACTGGAAGCTTAAAACGCGCATGGAACAGTTTTAGTCCCGATCTCTATATATATCGAAGTTTGAGTGAAAATATAGCTGACAGGCAACTGGGGTTTTGAAGTATCTCCTATACGCGATGCGGTGCACGGCTGCGTTTCCTGCTTATTTTGGAGGCGTGGGAGCCTGGGTACACCGGCAGCATTCTCGGCTTAGCTCGTAAAGGAAAGAGAGATGGGATGATATGCAGCAGGCCAGCAGCTGGGCGTGAAGCTTCCACCACGGAAAACCGTTTGATCCCCTCCCGCACTCGTGTTTCCTGTGTCTATCTTCTTTTACTTGTCTTAGATTGCATTATAGGACGTGAGTTTTTATTTGTCCATGCGTGTAACCGAGATACATCTGAATGGAGCTATATATGCGCCGTGTTATGGAAGGGAAGGTCAACTCTCCGGAGAGGATAGGCGTCAAACATTGAGATTGATGATTGTCCCTTGCAGACATGGACATAACCATCTCGAATATCTTCCAACAATCCTTGGTTCTTCAAGAAGGGAAAGTACATATTCTTATTGCATTATAGAAAATTGTATCCCGCTTGCGTCCATCATCACGCGTCTATCGCTAAGACCCCGCAGCACCATGCCGTCAGGACATGCCAGCGTTGATGTGGTACAAATCACGCCGTTCCACTTTTGGATCACTTGAGTCGGCTTCCGCTCCAAAACATGCCCCAAATGGGGAGCATGGCGCTCGGCTCCACAATCATCCAATCCAGGAGACCTAGATCTAGGGTATCCCCGGAGTGGCCCGAGCGGAGCTACATGACCTTCTACCACGATGCGCTCGACAATATAACGACGCCAAAAGATGCAGCCATTGTCCGCCATGACCGAAGTCAAGGATCGTATTTCACCGGTAGTCATGCCATCCAAAGTTCCAAACTCGCCACCAGACGAATCAGGGATCAGATCCGCCGTCGCCTCCTGGCCGACTGCCGCAACCACCATGCAAGCACGCAAATAGGAGGAACTCGCCACCACCGTGCCGCCAGCCACTTCACCCCTGCTGCATAGGCCCGCCCAAGTGCATCATGAAGCGAGACATTGCAGCAGACACGGAATCCTAGCCTATGAGCATCGGATCCATCCTCCATTGCCATCGTTGTTGAGACCAGGCGTCGCCACCTATCCATGCGTCGCCATGGAAGAACAAAATCCGCTGCCGCCGCGGATGGGGAAATCCTCGCTGCCGCCATGGAAGGGAATCCTCGCAGTCCTCACATGAGCTTGGCCCGGCGGCGACCACTGGCGGCGGCGGGGAAAGAGGCCGAAGAAGGGAGGAGGTGGGCTGCGGGTGTTAGGAGCGGTCCGAGTTGCCTGGGCTGAGGTGATGCGAACATGTTTTTCTCTCTTAAAACCTATCAACACAAATTAAGCCAAACATCACCTGATCTCGATCTCCTGGGATGTTTGTGATAACTGATGAAAATCTGAGGTAGTGGCCTGGGGCATGCGGCTTGTCTAGTTATATGGTAATACTTCATATGGAGTATCGAATCGAGAATGGAGTAACCTAGACCGAGCTACATATAGCCATTTATATTTAAATATATAAAATTTGTATTTCAAAGTTTTAAAAAATTCCAAAATAATTTTTTTTAAGATAGCCAATGTTGAATGCTACGTACCAGTCAAAATCTTAATATGAAATACTTCATATTCTAGGCTACACAAAAATGACAAAATTATATAGTGTTGACATGTGTACTATTCACTATATAAAATGTCAGATTTTGTTATTTTTTTGTAGACTAGAATATAAAGTATTTTATATCAGGGGCGAAGCTCCCCTTAGGGCAAGGTAGGGCAGCCGCCCTACCTTAAGTTTTGGCGAAAACCTTGAGATGCGCGTGTTTTTTCTAAATATTTTGAGTGGTCATACATAAAAAACGGACTCTGTATGAAGAAGTTATTCTTATTTTAGTGAACACTGCGCAAAATCAATTTTAAACCAAAAAACACATGCTAGGTCTAGTCTAGTCTAGTCGCCAAACCAACTTTTTAAATTATAATATATATCTAAATTTAACAAAATTTGACTCTCAACAATTCCTAGGTGGGATATTTAAGTAGAATTTGAGGGTATTTTTGGACACTTCCTATAGACTCTCTAATCACAGATTTTGACCATCAATTTAATGAGTCATCATGACAGTTGCTTAATATTTCCGTTGTCTTGACCAATGACGATGACAAATTCGATAGTGTCTTCTTGATGATAATGATTATCAAGACCGAGTTGCGCTTCATGATGGGTTTTTGATGACTTGATGATGAGCTACAATGAGCTAGGAATATTCAGAAGTCTTAATCAATAGAATTATTGATATTTCAAAAGTTTTACTCATATTATAATATGTCTCCATTTTTATTGTACTAAGTGGTTGTATTACAATAATATATATCATTAATATCTTGAGACTATATTTATCTCCACGTTATCTTTTTAGAATTTGCCCTACCTCAAATTATTTTCGTCCTTCGCCACTGTTTTATATTGTGATTTTGACCATTTTGTAGCATTCAACATTGGCTATCTCAAAAATTTTATTTCGATTTTTTTTGAAACTTTGAAATACAAATTTAATATGTTTGAAAATAAAGAGCTACATGTAGCTCGGTCTACGTTTTGAGTTTCCCGTGTCGAATGCAAATTTCAAAACATATTATCATTGATATTGTAGCAGCCGTGTTTTTTTTTACTTGGAACACTATGGTGTTGCATTCATGGGTGCTAAATGATGCTGCTAGGTACTTGTGTCGCCTGCCACTGTCCACGATGCACCCACACGACCGAGGCACATTGCCGTCATTTTTCATAGGCGAGTTTCTACAAGATGCGTGTTTGCAGAAGTTTTTGATTCAGACGTCTATATTGCATCCAACAACCCATAGTCCCATATCAAGGTCTCCAAGTTTCTGATAGGAGATGTGGTTTCTATGGGATATGCTCTTCACTTTAGCATTAAGGTCCATGAAACTAATTTTAAAACGTAATGGTAAGTATCATACATTAGTATCATGTGTATGATACCATATCCACAATTCATAGTATCATCAAATAGTATTATATTTAATATTTTTGTAGAATCTTAATATAAATTTGTGTGATGCCATTAAATTTCTTAGTTTTTCGTGCTACGATAAGGTATCATTTTATGATACCACTCCCACCTCTCTCTCCTCACTAATTACTATGCCATATTATATTTTTACCTATATGATATGCACGATACTCCTTATGATAGTTTAATTGTGGCTAATCTTACCATTGTACGAGAGGCAGAGCAGGAGAACAATTAAAGATGAGGTCCATAGTCAGCCATGGATCATATAGGTGACAATGTGCCATTTTCTAGTTTAAACTGTCGCTGTAACTCAATAACATGGTAATTCTATCTTCAAAGGATTGCAAAAAACATAAGGGGTCCTAGTTCATAAGGCTCTGCTTCTTTTTTTCTTCGAAAATGGGCGCTTTCATTACTCAAACAAGCAATTACACTCAATCTCTGCATAGCTAAGATACACACAGCAGTTCAAAAATCTCAGGTAACACGTGAAAGGGCATGTGCCCCCATGTGTGGTTTTGGTAATTAATAACAATCCCTATGGACTAATGTTTGCATTGAGTTATATTTGTAGGACTTGTCCGTAGACAACGCTTGATCCATATGTTGGGTTCAAGGTTGTAAGAAGTTGAATATAAAGAAGATTATGTGATGATCAAGGTGTTATTCAAGGAGTGATCCGAAAATTGGTCATAAAGGAGTTGAGCCTATATAGAGTGTGTCTTGAGGAATAAGATGAAGTGAGCTCTCAGGTGCATTCTCAAGACATCATCAATATTGATCAAGTCGAAGCGCAAGTTCAAGATAGGCTTCCAGAAGATATCATTTGCTTGAAGCTCGGTGTCCATTTGGTGGTAATGGACATGTGAAGATATTTCTCTAGTGTCTCTCCCATAGTGAAGTATGGGGGAGCAATCCGCAAGACTTCACCGAGCAAGCGCAATCAAGAAAGGTTGTCCAACTTGAGAAGATCAAGATCGTCACCATCTAGCTCAAGTGGAATGCGCAAGGCAAAGGTATGTTCTTGATAGGGTTTCTTTCTTACCGGTCTCATAGTGTGAGAGACCGGGTTTAGGATCGATAGTCGTACTATCAAGAGAGGCTCTCGAGTGAGTAACTTATTCGTATCGTTCGGAGAGAGCTCAAACCTTTGCATACTTGGCATTATCTTTCTTGGTTCTTATTTGGATTTTATCCATGTGAGGTTCTAGAGCTTGTGGTTATTTCCATGACAAGCTCTAGCTCATCAAAAACGGATTTCGTATAGAACTCTTATTGCGTTTTTGGTGTTTGGAGGTTTTACCGGTTCTTCTTTATAGCTAAGTCAAACCTTTTATCATTTGGTTTCATCCTCCTTTGTTGGACTATGATGTTTCTTTGGATGAAGGTGTAGAGCTCGTTGTGGTGATTCCAACGAGCCCAAATTCATCGAAAATGGAGTCCGGATACAAAAGTTATGGCCGTTTTCGTGTTGATGTTTTTTATTGGCGGGAAGTTCGGCGCCAGGTCCGGCCGGGCCGGACTCTAGGCCGGGAAATCCGGCCCAAGACCGGAAAAATCCGGCGGCCCGCCGAACCGCACTACTGGGGGGGCTTTTTGGCGGCCGCCGGACTGTCCGTCGGACCGTCCGGCGAAAAGTCCGGCGGCGCCGGACTTTCCGCCGAACTTTGGCGGGATTTGCTTCCAACGGCCAGTTTTTCCCCACCTATAAATACCCTTCTTCTTCCTTGAACCAACCACGTTTTTGGGCTTCTCTCTCCTCCATTGTTGACCTTCAAAGCTTGCCCTCCCTCCTCCATTCCCTCCATGTTTCTTGCATCTTTTTAAGGGAAAAGAGAGAGGAGATCTAGATCTACATTTCCACCAATCACTTTCTCCTCTAAGTGAGGGGAACCTATTGGATCTAGATCTTGGAGTTCTTTGTGGATTTCCTCCTTGTTCTTCCTCTCATATCCTCCATAGCATTTGTTGCTTTGGTAGGATTTGGGAGAGAAGGATTTGAGCACTTAGTGTGTTCTTGCCATTGCATTTGGTGCATCGGTTTGAGTTCTCCTCAGAGATTCGGTGGTGAAAGCAAGAAGCTTATTTCCTCTTGGGTTCTTGGAACCCTAGATGGCTCAGTGGATTTCTTGGGGACCTCCAATTAAGTTGTGGAGATCTTCCCAAGCTTTGTGGTGCCTCCGTGGCGATTATTGGGAGCCTCCAATTGAGTTGTGGAGTGTGCCCCAATCTTAGTGGCTTTGTGGATTTGGGAGCCTCCAATTAAGTTGTGGAGTAGCCCCAAGCTTTGTGCGGGATCGGTGACCGCCCTCAAGGGTCCCATAGTGGATCGGGTCTTCTATCTTGGTGGGAGGGCTCGAGGAGATTACGGTGAGCCTCCGTGGCGTTTGGGGAGCCTTGTGCCTCCACACCGCTCCAACGGAGATTAGCACCCGCAAGGGTGTGAACTTCGGGATACATCGTTGTCTCCGCGTGCCTCGGTTATTTCTATACCCGAGCTCCTTTACTTATGCAATTTACTTTGTGATAGCCTTCGTGCTTGAAGTTATATATATCTTGCTATCACATAGTTGCTTATCTTGTTTAGCATAAGTTGTTGGTGCACATAGGTGAACCTAGTTTATTTAGGTTTTGTATGCTTGGCAAATTAAACTTTAGTTTTATTCCGCATTTCTCAAGCCGCTCGTAAAAGTTTTAAATCGCCTATTCACCCCCCCTCTAGGCGACATCCGTGTCCTTTCAATTGGTATCAGAGCTAGGTCTCTTATTTTTAGGCTTCACCGCCTTGAGAGCAAAGATGTCGGCTAGGGGATTAGTGCACAATGACACCTTTATATTTGATGGCACTAATTATGATATATGGAAAATTTGCATGCTTAATCATTTTCGTGATACGGACCCAAATATAGAGAGAATTTTAGATATGGGTTTCTCTCCTCCTAAAGATTCCTAAAGTCTATCTTTAGAGGAAAAAAGAAACTCTTATCTTAATTCTCGAGCTTCTAATGTGCTTGTTGATTTTGTGAGCAATGCAGTTATTCTTGCAATCATGCCTTTCCGTAGCGCTCATGAGTTTTGGACAAATATTCAAGACAAATATGATATGTCCAACAAGATTGAGGATGATTGTATTCCCTCCACTTCCGGTCGTGATGAACTCTCTTCCACTTCACCAAAGTGTAGCAAGACACAAGGTAACTCTATGGTGAGTGGTGATGGAAATTGCAATGTTGATAGTGAGCTTACTTGTGATGATCATTCTTCTCTATCTCATCGCCATGCTTCATCTTTGGACTTAAACACTTCTAGCACCATAAATGCTTTACATGCTTGTGTTGATAGTCCTTGCATATCATGCGCAAGTTGCATGAATAAATCTCATGATGATATGCTTGATTTGTCTTGTTTCCATGATACAATTATATCTACTTCCTCTAGTTGTTGTGTGTCTAACAATGTAGAGGAAAACAATTATTCCATGGGCCAAGACAAGATTTTAATTAGAGCTTCAAGTGATTCTTCTTCATCATCTCTTGGTTCCAACATGTGCCTTATGGCTAGGTCTTCAAAGGTAACTCCTACTTTGGAACCCAATATATCTAGTGATGATGATGAGGATAATGAAGAAGAGGATGATGATCTTGCTTCTTTATTTGAGAAGAGTGAAATGTTTTTTCATGCTATTCGTAAGAATAAAATTGCTTGCTCTTACTTCTATAAGATTTTGGCTATTGCCACTGAGAGCAATAAAATTATTGAGGAGCATGAGAATACCATTTTTAAAATGCAAGGTCATGCCCGTGATTATGCGGATGAGATCGCGGATCTAAAAGAAGCTCTAGAAGAAGAACAAACCACCAAGGAATCTCTTGAGGAGACCTTTACTTTAGAAATATCTAAAATAAAGAAATCCTATGATAGAACTCTTGTGGTGGCAAATGATTTTGAAACTAAATATGAAGAGCTTGTAGTTACTTATGCTAAACTCCTTGAGAATGTTGTGCTTCTTAAAAATGACTCTAGGGTCATTTCGAGTGAGCCCATCATTCTCACCGAGTCGCATGAGCAACTTAAAGCTTCAAATTCAAATGAGCTTACTAAATTGCCTTCTCCGCTTTCCATTAGTGATGATGCTTGTGCTACTAACTCTACTTCTTGTGAAGCATCCATCTTGAAGGAGAATGTTGAGCTAAGGGCTCAACTTGATTTGCTAACTAGCAATTATGGGAAATTGGAAGAAAAACATGGAAAGCTCTCTAGCTCCCATGAGGATCTTCTAGCTTCCCATGATAGGCTAAAATTAGCTCATGAGGCTATTATGTCAAAGGTAACATCTAGTGAGCCTCATGTGGACATTTGCACTACTTCTCAAAATGCTATATTGCCTTGTGCTAGTCCTTGTAATTCATCCACTCATAACATTGCTACATCTTGTGATGAATTACTTTCCTTGCCTTATTGCTCTAACAATGAAGCTTCTACTTCCTCTAGTACTTGTGTTGTTACTAACCATGTAGAGGAAATCAACAAGGTCAAGGCCCAAGTCACTTCATTGAAGAAAGACTTGGTAAAGAGTCATGAAGGGAAATCCAAACTCGACAATATGTTGAGTGTGCAAAAATCCCCCAATGACAAGAGTGGACTTGGGTTTATCTCCAACAACAAGAAGAAGTCCAAGGTTAAGAAGAATAAGAAGGGCCAAGGACAAGTCAAAGATCCGGCCAAGATTGTTTGCTTCAAGTGCAAAATTGAAGGGCACCATGTTAGATCTTGCCCTTTGAAGAAGAAGGCACTAGTTGAGAAGCAACAAGGGAAGCGGCCTCAAGTTCAAGACCATGCTCAACCTCGAATTGAAGAAAGGTCGCTTCCCAAGAAGAATCAAGCTAATGCTCCCATTGTGGAGAAATCAAGTGAGAAGAAGGTGAAGAAAAGAACATGTTACATATGCCATGAAAAGGGTCATCTATCTTCTTCATGCACTATGGGTAACTCATCCAACCCTATCATAATTGATGATGCCTTTTCACTTTTCAAGGATAAGGTTGGCAATGTGTTTGCCAAATTTATTGGCACTCAATGTGGTGTCAAGAAAAGAACCATTTGGGTGGCCAAGCCTATTGTGACTAACCTCTTAGGACCCAACTTGGTTGGGGACCAACACACCAAAACTTGATCAATAGGTGTTTGTTGGAGGGCATTGGAGACTTGGCTATATCATGAAGAATTAAGGGATCTTCATCAATATATTGTCTCAAGTCAAGTCAATTGGATTATCTTGTTTATATCATATATCTAATGTTCCTCTTTGCGGTAACATGTACTCAACTTATCTACATTGAAAGTTACTCGTCCCTTTTGCATGTGTTGGTTGTGTTCCATTACATGTGTTGGTATATGTTGTGCTACCTACTTGTTTTATTTTGATTAATCAAGTATGTACTTGTGGGTTTGCACACCATGTATGTGTGTTTGTGTTTGAGCCTATTGCATCTTCTTTTATATTATTTGGCTCTTTTGAGAGACTAATGGACTATCCCATTTTGGAGGAGTGATATGCTTTGGCACTTCACAATCCTAAATATGTGTGCACATGAGGAATACCACTTAGTGTCGATATTTGAATTTATCTAGTCTCTATGTGGTATGTCATGTTCATGAGAAATTCAAATTCTATAATGTCCATTAATCTTCTCATATTGAATTTTATTTGCCTCTTGTGAAAATAAATGCTTTATCACATTATGGGGGAGTAATATGCTTTGTGCATACTACAAACCAATAAAATATGTATATTTGAGGTTGTGTCACATAGTGTTGATATTATAAATTATCTTAATTCTATGTGACATGTTTGCTCAAACAAGTTTCAATTTGCCAAATTGTTTTGTTGCTCTTGTTTTGGATCTTGTTTGTGAGATACATTCTTGGTAGGGTTTTCCTAAAATGTGGAATTCTACATCAAAGTTGGAAAACCATTTGCTTCAAGTTATCCTAATCATTGTTTTGTATGATTGTTTAACTATTTGAGTCTATCAAGAATATCTTCTTTAGCATCAGTGTTTAATTCTTATCCTTTTCATGTGCTTCTTTGTTGTGAAGATAATCTTAGATTTATGTGTAAAATACCACCGGGAAATTAATAACTCCAAATACCTCTTGTCCTTGGATAATTGGTACTTTATCATGTGGTATATATTTATTGATCATCTTTACATTGGCTATTGCCTTTAATTACCTTATCTCTTGCCAAGAAATGTATTTGTTTTAATTCCCATTGTCTTCCTTGACTCTTGTGATTCCATTTGATTTTGTTGAACTTATTTTGTGTTATTCTTAATGTAGGTTGATATGATGATCCCATTTGTGTGCATTACATTCAAATGCAAAATCATAAACAATGCACTAATCTTGGGGGAGCTCTCCTATATTTGCTATAACATACTCTTGTGGATTATTTCAATTGGTATTGGTTTTTGTTGGAATACAAATCTTTTATTTTTGGTACTTAGTGTGCCATCATAAAAAGAGTGGAGAGTTTGGTTTGTTTGATTGGAACCCTACTCTCTTTGGGAGAATGGCTATCTCTTTTCTTGATTTTGCTCTCTTTTCTTAAAATGAGATAAGTCTTTGGGCATGTGTCTTTTAGTGATTCTTTTAGCTCATTGGTATTTGCTTTGTTCACTTGGTGGACTTTGGAGTCAATCTTGTGTTGAATTGATTCTTTGATATAATTTGGACAACTTTTGGGTTTTTCACACCTTTGTGTGACTCTTTGGTCTTCTTGGTGTTTCGTCCAAATTGTATCTCCCTTTGGCTCTTGAAAGTTTTTAGCATGCATATTTACTTACTACATATTTTATGGCATGCTTTGCTTTTTTGATCCAATATATAGGGTAAACTCCAATAAATCCTAAATCGGGTAAGATGTGCATGAAATTCAAGTTCATATCTATATGCACATATTTATGTGGAGCTTGTCCTATATATTGTAGTGTCTCTAACTACTTCGGACCCAATGAGTTTGGGGACCATATTGTACTTGAATATGTTTTAGGTACATGGGAGATATATTGGTGCTTGTCTCAATAATAAGGATGAAGCGGTGACTAGTTGATAATTTGTGGCAAGCTAGGATTATTGAAGAACTCCTATCTACTACATCCTCCCAATGGTATCTCGGTAACAAGTATCTTATTAATGCATTCTTTTCTAGCATCTAACCTTGTGTGGGTCATTTCATGGCATGCAAAACCTTTATTTGCAATGATCTTAATGAAACCTCTTTATTGTAAATGTGAGTAATTTGAGATGAGTGCATTTTTTTGGGGAACTCTTCCCAAATATGTCTATCTAGCAATTTTATTGCATATCATTTCCTCAAGTTCCTCACATGTGCAATATTGATGAAAGTGCAAATTTAGTTCTTTCTTTTGGTATACTTATTCGTGATACTTGTTGCTTTTCTCAAAACATCCCAACTATCTGCTTTCCCTTGTTGATATTTGTGATGTCTTTGACATATTTGTGGTTGAAGTTCTTCAATATGCAATAAGATAAATTGAGCCTTTGGCCATGCTTTAAAAGCAAAATTCTCATTGGTATATTGCATGAACTTGTTTAGATATCATGTTCTATTCTTTGTATCTATTTTATGTGTACATGTTTCTTTGTGATAATTATCTTTGTGATGTTGTCTACTTAGAAACTTATACACATGAGAGATGATATCTCCTTATTTGATATCTTTTCAAACCTTGTGTGTTGGGATGGAATGCTAAGCAATATCATTCATTGAGGACTATGTGGATGCTCTATGTACATCTTTGTACTAGTCTTATAATATGCTTTGTCATTCCTATCACACATTCCTTTGGTTGAGCCGTTTAATATGTCAGTTCCTTATTTGTTGCTCAACCATTTCCGTGATGCAAGTGTTAAGCTTGATTTCTTCTCTATGGTCTCTTGCTAATGGTTCCTTTTAAATGGTTTTGAGGGAGTGAGGATTCCATGTTGTGCAAATTGTATTCAAATGCAAACATTCTATCTTGTGCATGTACCTTGGGGAGCTTCCTCATTCCATTTTAAAGCACCATTATGTGGTTATCATAGTATTTGATGTCACTTGGTATCATGATGTTTTGAATAATATCGAGGGAGTGATGATTCCATGTTTGTGCACCTTATACTTTAATTCAAATGGAATATGTTGTGCACAAACCTTGGGGAGCTTCTTCATATTATTTAGAGCATTATTTTGGTCTTCTCATAATATCTTTATTTGATTCGCTATTTGGATCTTTTGATTGCTATCTTCATTTGTTGGAAGTTTTACCATCAAGTCATCCTTTTGTTTGCAATCTTTGATCTTTAATATAGGTTGATTTCCTCCAAATTTTTGTCCTTGGATTTGTGCATGTGTTTTCACTCTTTTGGGGCCATGCACACCTTGAGGAGGAACTCTCACTATATTGGCCTTCTAAGCCTTTCCGCCCATTTTGGCAATGGATGCCAATGGGGGAGAAGTTTCGAGGGTTTGAAGGGAATTGGGCTTCATGCTTTGGTTTTGTTCTTAAGTATTTGCCTTCCATGCTTTGCATGTGTGAGTATATATAGTGTAAACTCCACCAACAACATTGGTTGGCAATATATGCAATGAAATTCAAGTTCATTCACACGTGCATAGATTGTGGGTGAGTTTGCTCTATATATGATGGTTCTACTAACATCACATACTTTTGTAGTATTTGATGTTAGTGTAATCATCTTAGTCCTTTAAATTCATTATATAAACCCTCTCAAAGAGATTGTCATCAATTACCAAAATGGGGGAGATTGAAAGGGCATGTGCCCCCATGTGTGGTTTTGGTAATTAATAACAATCCCTATGGACTAATGTTTGCATTGAGTTATATTTGTAGGACTTGTCCGTAGACAACGCTTGATCCATATGTTGGGTTCAAGGTTGTAAGAAGTTGAATATAAAGAAGATTATGTGATGATCAAGGTGTTATTCAAGGAGTGATCCGAAGATTGGTCATAAAGGAGTTGAGCCTATATAGAGTGTGTCTTGAGGAATAAGATGGAGTGAGCTCTTAGGTGCATTCTCAAGAAATCATCAATGTTGATCAAGTCGAAGCGCAAGTTCAAGATAGGCTTCCAGAAGATATCATTTGCTTGAAGCTCGGTGTCCATTTGGTGGTAATGGACATGTGAAGATATTTCTCTAGTGTCTCTCCCATAGTGAAGTATGGGGGAGCAATCCGCAAGACTTCACCGAGCAAGCGCAATCAAGAAAGGTTGTCCAACTTGAGAAGATCAAGATCGTCACCATCTAGCTCAAGTGGAATGCGCAAGGCAAAGGTATGTTCTTGATAGGGTTTCTTTCTTACCGGTCTCATAGTGTGAGAGACCGGGTTTAGGATCGATAGTCGTACTATCAAGAGAGGCTCTCGAGTGAGTAACTTATTCGTATCGTTCGGAGAGAGCTCAAACCTTTGCATACTTGGCATTATCTTTCTTGGTTCTTATTTAGATTTTATCCATGTGAGGTTCTAGAGCTTGTGGTTATTTCCATGACAAGCTCTAGCTCATCAAAAACGGATTTCGTATAGAACTCTTATTGCGTTTTTGGTGTTTGGAGGTTTTACCGGTTCTTCTTTATAGCTAAGTCAAACCTTTTATCATTTGGTTTCATCCTCCTTTGTTGGACTATGATGTTTCTTTGGATGAAGGTGTAGAGCTCGTTGTGGTGATTCCAATGAGCCCAAATTCATCGAAAACGGAGTCCGGATGCAAAAGTTATGGCCGTTTTCGTGTTGATGTTTTTTCTTGGCGGGAAGTTCGGCGCCAGGTCCGGCCGGGCCGGACTCTAGGCCGGGAAATCCGGCCCAAGACCGGAAAAATCCGGCGGCCCGCCGAACCGCACTACTGGGGGGCTTTTTGGCGGCCGCCGGACTGTCCGCCGGACCGTCCGGCGAAAAGTCCGGCGGCGCCGGACTTTCCGCCGAACTTTGGCGGGATTTGCTTCCAACGGCCAGTTTTTCCCCACCTATAAATACCCTTCTTCTTCCTTGAACCAACCACGTTTTTGGGCTTCTCTCTCCTCCATTGTTGACCTTCAAAGCTTGCCCTCCCTCCTCCATTCCCTCCATGTTTCTTGCATCTTTTTAAGGGAAAAGAGAGAGGAGATCTAGATCTACATTTCCACCAATCACTTTCTCCTCTAAGTGAGGGGAACCTATTGGATCTAGATCTTGGAGTTCTTTGTGGATTTCCTCCTTGTTCTTCCTCTCATATCCTCCATAGCATTTGTTGCTTTGGTAGGATTTGGGAGAGAAGGATTTGAGCACTTAGTGTGTTCTTGCCATTGCATTTGGTGCATCGGTTTGAGTTCTCCTCGGAGATTCGGTGGTGAAAGCAAGAAGCTTATTTCCTCTTGGGTTCTTGGAAGCCTAGATGGCTCAGTGGATTTCTTGGGGACCTCTAATTAAGTTGTGGAGATCTTCCCAAGCTTTGTGGTGCCTCCGTGGCGATTATTGGGAGCCTCCAATTGAGTTGTGGAGTGTGCCCCAATCTTAGTTGCTTTGTGGATTTGAGAGCCTCCAATTAAGTTGTGGAGTAGCCCCAAGCTTTGTGCGGGATCGGTGACCGCCCTCAAGGGTCCCATAGTGGATCGGGTCTTCTATCTTGGTGGGAGGGCTCGAGGAGATTACGGTGAGCCTCCGTGGCGTTTGGGGAGCCTTGTGCCTCCACACCGCTCCAATGGAGATTAGCACCCACAAGGGTGTGAACTTCGGGATACATCGTTGTCTCCGCGTGCCTTGGTTATATCTATACCCGAGCTCCTTTACTTATGCAATTTACTTTGTGATAGCCTTCGTGCTTGAAGTTATATATATCTTGCTATCACATAGTTGCTTATCTTGTTTAGCATAAGTTGTTGGTGCACATAGGTGAACCTAGTTTATTTAGGTTTTGTATGCTTGGCAAATTAAACTTTAGTTTTATTCCGCATTTTTCAAGCCGCTCGTAAAAGTTTTAAATCGCCTATTCACCCCCCCTCTAGGCGACATCCGTGTCCTTTCAACACGAAAAATGAAAATAGACAAAATACATATAAATGATGAGCAATTGTAGATCGCCTAAGGTGAAGGTGGAGGACCAATCCGTAGATTATGCGACCACCCATGTAAGGAAAAAATATCCCTCGCCGTAGCCTCCAACCATGTCAGACCTCCACAAATAGGTCGTGATGCTCCATCCGCTGAAGAGGTGACCACAAACAGAGAATACTGGTACATCTGTAGATAACCTGCAAGAGAGAATAATTTTTATCATTAAAAACTTTGTCATTTCTACATAGCCAAAGTGACCATATAATGGCCAACGCTCCCACCCTAATAAGCCTCCTAAACCTTAGATCAATACCGTAAAGCCAGTTTCCGAAGATATTGGCAACACTAGTTGGTGGATACAAGCTAGACGCTACTTGGATGAGTGACCATATAGTTCTGGCAAAGCGGCATTGAAGAATAAGTAGTTGATCGTCTCATCTTGATGACAGAACACACACTGAGTATTTCCCTTCCAGTTTCACTTAACAAGATTATTTTTGGTTAGGATGACACCACGACGCAAATACCACCCAATTTTTTTGGTTTTTAATGATATTTTCATCTTCCAAATTTTCTTGTTATTATTTACTGGAATATTAGACTGGATAATCGCTTTGTATGGAGAACCGACAGAGAATTTCCCATTGGGATGTAGGTTCCAACGAAACTCATCAGTCCTTGTAGACAGTTGTATGGAATCTAAACGTTGAATTAAGGCGTTCCATGACTGCAATCTAGGACCGATTAAATCACGTCTAAAAGTCACGTCTGGAGGTGAGGTCGCCATTACTACAGCAATGGTATCACTTTTGCGACGGACTATACTATACAACACAGGATATTGTTCGCTTAGAGGACTATTCCCTAACCAAGAGTCCTCCCAGAAACGTATCTGCGATCCATCTTTTATCGGAAAAGGATCATATCAGAAGAAGAACTTCTTCGTAGCCATCAGGCCAGCCCAAAAATGTGAATCTACAGGTTTCCACAACACTCGAGACATCGCTTTCGAATCAATGTACTTTATCTTAAGGAGGGTTTGCCATACCGCATCTTCCGGAAGAAGCTTAAAAAGCTATTTACCCAGTAGGGCTGAGTTTTTGACCTCTAGGTCGTGAACCCCAAGCCCCCCTCATCTTTAGGACGGCAAACCACACTCCATTTAACTAGCCGATATTTATTTTTATCGCTATCCTCTTGCCAAAAAAAATCTAGATAGATAATAATCGAGCTTGTGTAGAACACCTTTTGGCAATAGAAAAAAATAATATCGTATATAGTTTCATATTAGTAAGTACTAAATTAATGAGTACCAGTCTTCCTCCAATGGACAATAATTTACCTTTCCAACTACTAAGCCTTTTCTAAAGTCTTTCCTCCACTGATTTGCATTCAGCATTGTTAATATTCGACAATGAATCGGGATTCCCAATTAACGAATTGGAAACTGGCCTTGCCCACAGCCAAACAGCTTCGCATTCAAAGCTGCTGAATCCTGGGCTTCACCGAAACAAAACAATTCACCCTTATGGAAATTAATTTTGAGACATGAAAGTTGTTCGAAAACTGCCAAGATTAACTTGAGATTTTGTGCCTTTTCAAGATCATGTTCCATAAATAGAATTGTATCATCAGCGTACTGAAGGATCGATAATCCACCATCGACTAGATGTGGAATCACCCCTTCAATCTGACCATCAGACTTGGCTCTTTCGATCAAAACAGCGAGCATATCAGCGACAATGTTAAATAACATTGGTGATAATGGATCGCCTTGGTGTAAACCCTTTCTTGTGTGGAAGTAACGACCAGTGTCCTCATTGACTCTAATCACAACACTACCTCCAGACACGAAATCATTGATCAAAGCATGCCATTCAGGAGAAAAACCTGTCATCTTGAGTGTCCGTTGTAGAAAAGACCATTTAACTTTATCATAGGCTTTCTCAAAATCTAACTTTAAAATTACCCCATTCAGCTTCTTAGAATGCAATTCATGCCTCATGTAGAACAACAACACAATCTAGGATATTCCATCCTTGCATGAAAGCAGTTTGTCTAATGGTGGCCACTTTTGTAAAAATCTTGAAACTTACGTGTATTGTTGAATCCTTTCTGCCTCATTAACCTTCGGTAACAAGATAACCTCACCAAAATTTAGACGAAATAATTCTAACTATCCAGCGTGTAGCACGCTAAACATATGTAGAAGATCCGTTTTAATAGTATCCCAAAAGGACTGATAAAATTTAGCAGGGAAACCATCTAGACCCGGGGCTTTGTTATGTTCCATTTGGAAAACGGCTTTCTTAACTTCGTCTTCCGAGCAGGGTCAGTCAATAAGTCATTTTCCTCCATAGAAACTTGGGGTATATCGTCCGTTTGGGTTTCATCCAGAGAGAAAGAACTCTCCTCCGGAGAACCAAACAAACCTTTATAATAATTTGTAATGTAAGATTTGAGTTGCTCATGGCCTTCAATTAGGCCTTCATCCATAAGGCTCTGCTTCTTGGTGGACAACTGTGCTTTGATCTTCTTCAGTATGTGCAAAAATGAGTGAATTTCACCTGTAACTATTGAGCTTATGTGACTAGACATATAGTACCACCGAACAAAATTTGAAGAACATATATTCACAATGCAAAATGAGCAAATTCAGTTTGAGCAACTGATTTATGTCATAGTGATTGGCTGCACCACATGTTAAAATTTTATGCCACTATGAACATATTTTGTGATGTTTGGTGTTCATTTGAACCACTTTTAGTTTTTGATACAATTCTGGAATGACAAACCGACTATTTTATGATGTGGCGACCGAGGATATGGACAAGGTGGCATCTAGAGCATTAACATGAAGTCATGTGCACATTTCATAAGTAGTTTTGTTTAGTTTCTTGTGTTATGCCTATATTTGTAACTGTACAAATTAAACTCATATTTCTAGCTCTAGCTATACATGTGGCACCAAAGTTGGAAAAAGCGCTAGACGTAAGCGAGGCGGATGACATTTGCCTATTGCCTAGGCAGTGCTTAGGCGTCCAAGGCGTGGCCTAGCCGTCACAAAGTTATATGTGAATACACATTAATTTAGAGCATATTAATGAGTAAACTTTCAACACTACCATTGGAATATGGCATATATGGCTTGTTAGTGCAATATGGCATACTTTCTTGTTGTGGAAGCCTATTTTTTTATTGTACTGCCTAAACTTCTGCCTATGCCTTAGACGAGACGTTTGTCCATCGCCTAGTGCCTAAGCGTTGCCTAGGGGTCACTTTTCTAACACTGTGTGGCATCATGTTTTTTAAAAAAACAAGGCAACAAATTTTCCATTTATATTGATTAAGATAAGAAGTTTACAAGTTCTGTAGGGCGAAGGTCAAGGCCAAGAGGTTAAGAGCAACCCAAAAGCCTATTCTCCAGCAATAAAACACCCATAGCAGTAATCCCACATTCAAGCATCGATGAAGTCATCGATTGAATGGCTTTGATCCACCAATCTTTGACTAAATAGGCGACATGCCAATCGATGTGCACGATGTTGGAGCACCATGTCACTGTGCTTTGGATGCCAACATATATCTCCGCATTATCTTCTCTTTGCAAAAGGTTCTTTCAAAATTTTCAAAATGGATAATGGGATTAATACTATGTTCTGGGAAGATACTTGAACAGGGTAACTCCTTTGTCCAAGCAATGCCCATATCTCTTTAACAAACCGTTCAATAAAAATATTTCGGTGGCAAATATCTTATCAACCGTCCCCTTAAACATAGCAATTAGGCGAACCTTAACGGGGAACTAATGAAACAAATGATTGCATTTAGTACAAAGGCTGATGCTAGTTTAATAGAGCATCTTTAAATTTGACTTTTGAGAAAATATTATATGCAACATATGTTTGGAAGGAGGACGTAACAAATGCAAAGTTTACGGTTAACTCAATGCATTTGGACATGCTAATGGTGATACTAGGTTTCTACGTAAAATACATTTGTAATATTTATGTACAACTTAAAATCAAGATTTTTATGTGGTTCCTTCACCGTACACTAAGGATAATTTATCAATTTTTTTGACAAGGATGCAAGAAGTGTTATTTTTGTGATCAAGATGAGACAATACACCATCTTTTCATTATATATCCTTTTACAAAGAAATTACAAATACTTGTCCATGTTGCTTCCAATATCATACCACCAACTAATATTTCAAACCTAATGGGAAATTAGCTGTGAATAGGGCAGTAAAGAAAGAGAACTTCAACATCAAAGTGGATGTGTTTGCTTTATTATGGGATATCTCAAATATCAGGAATGACTTTATTTTAAACAAATCAATTTTCCATTTGTTCTTATAGGTTTTTCTTTGGCTACCTACTGGATTCATATGTGGTAACTACAACGGCAGAGAAACGTCATGCCACGGATAATGCATGAGTGCAACAGTTTGACAACAGTAGCATTGGTTTTATATAGTTGGTGCGCCTATCGATGTGATAGAAGACTAACATATTGATGCAAAGGCGTTGCATGTTAATTTTACTTTTTATTGGATTATTCATATAGTATCAACCTTTATGATCCATACTTTGTAATAAATGTTGAATACAAGTTTTACAATAATTGGCATTTTTAGTAACCGTTCGTCCATCACAATCCGACGGTTGTAAAATAGACGGTACCAGACTGATGGTACCGAATGGTACCACGGTACCGTTATAATGTAGGACCGGTACCATAATAATGTGGGACCGATAGCTTTAATTTATTTAATAAAAAAATGAAAAGCGAGCGCTCGTCAAATCGCCAGATGATCCTGATGGCGTTCGAGGAGGTTGACTTCCCCGTAATGGAGTCTGAGGCGCTCTTCCGTCCGCAAGGCCGGGAGGAGATTACGTAGCAGCTCTATAGCTTCGAGGACAAGGGCGGCTGCCGCATCGCTCTCAGGCCCGAGATCACCGCGTCCCTCGCGCGCCTCGTCAAAGCATGGGAAGTCGCTCTCACTCCCTATCAAATGGTTCACCATAGGGCAGTGCTGGCGCTACAAGCGTATGACGAGAGGAAGATGGCATGAGCATTACCAGTGGAACATGGATATCTTTGCTGTGCTTGGTCTCCGGGCTGAAGCTGAACTTCTTCAGGCCATTATTCTCTTTGTTCGAGCTTCTGGGAATTGCATCCTCCGATGTGGGGATCAGACTTTCCAGCAGCCAGGTTCTTCAGGCCGTGTTGAACATGTACTCCATATCAAGTTTGTGTCATTGTTGATAAATTAGGGAGACTGAGTAGAGATGAGATTCAGAGAGAACTATTCTCGACGGGCTGTTATCTGAAGCTGTGCAGGCTATCATCCAAGTACTTTCTCTCAAGTCACTCACCGAGCTTGATGAGGTGCTAGGCTCTCATGCCGGGGAGAGAAACGGTGACCACGGACTCTTTTTGTGTGAGGTTGTTGTCTTTTTTTTAATGTGCATGTTGTAATCTCGAATTATGTCTCAGACGGTCACGTACGTATGTGGTGAAAAAGTGCGTTCGTTGCCTCGGACGGGCCACGGTCAGTCGAAGTATTTTACTAGTTAAAAAAATTCACCTATTATTTTAATCAACGGTCACAAAAAATTAAACTTAGCGGTACTGGACGGTACCACAGTTCTATGACAATCGCTCAATGTTGAAATCTACTTTAACAATGAAATAAGAGACTATATCCATCCACTGACGCAGAGGCCAGGCTGTCCTTTTTTTAAAAAAAAAAATCCACATCATCCAAAGGTGGAGCTATGCTGTCAAAAATTGAAACTCTCTTACTTCATCGCACAGATTGATCATTTGACGAGGGTACGAAGATACCAGGAACCTGCATGGGCTGCCTTGGCTCGGAAGTAACACTCCAGTGTTCGTTATCACCGGGGATATGTAATTTCATGTTTTGAGTTGTTGGCTATGCGAAACAGGAAATTGTAGGAAAGTGCTTTTCTAGTCTCTCTCATGGGAGGCTAGAGAATAGAGATGCATCCAATTCTTACAGTTTTCAAAAATAATGTACGCATTTTTTTAATTAACATGTACAGTAACTCAGAACGTTGATGGGTCGATTTTGTTTAATTTTGTACCCAAAAGGACAAGAGGACGGTGCTATGACGAATAATGCAGGACAGCTGTGTCACTGTGTGACGTGCTCATTTTCTTTAGTTTATGGATAATCAAACATTTGGCCGGAGGTCCGGCGCCTCGATCTATAAATAACCGCTGACCTAGCTCAGCTCTCCATCGCTCAGCGGAGTAAAAAAGAAGGAAGGTCTCCTGGCGGCCGGCGCAAGACTCAACGCCCTGAGCGGCGGCGGCGGTTCACTCCCCGAACCCCTGGTATGTGATTGCGTACGAGCAACCTTTTTATAGATTCTGTTCCTAGCTTCTAGAAAGTTTCCCGATTGATTCTTCGCGAATCTGGCTTGCCTTTTCCCCAAAGAATTACTACACTCTTTTGGAACGAACAATTTAAGTCTCAGCAAGTATCGCGCGCGTGATGCCTACCGTTGATATTGACTCTTAACTTTTCTTGAGATTCATTCATGGTGGCTCTCTAATTTGTAGTTTTCTTTCTCTTAGCGGTGATCTATCCGTTTTGGGTTCCGTTTAAGCCTTTCAGTGAACAAACAAATGCAAGATTCTAGCCCTCAACAGATCCAGCTTGTATAGGAGCTGACAGATTCAGCAGATCCATGTTTTGGCACACTTCTCTTTTCTTTTCTCTCTCTTTTGATAAGAAGCTCGATCTTTACGTTTGGCTTTGTTCATACTGAAGTGCCACGACTTTTTCTTGTTGGGTCGCTTTTCTCCCATGAGTTCGCAGTGATGCCAGAAGTTCATAAAAGAAACCTAAACCTAAAAGAAAGTCCACTAGTTCAAAAAACACTCTTGTCTTTTCTTTTCACTGGTATGTACTTATATTATTGTTCAAGCTTCTTATGATTAATCATTCACTCCTTCTGAACAAGTGTAGAACGGAGATACACCGGCCATGGCCATGACTGAAGAGGGAAGCAAGAACCAGATCGGAGAGGGGGCTGCAAAAGAGCCGCAAGGTCCCTCCGATCCCATAGTGGCTTTCCAACCTCTGTTGAGCAAAGATAATCATGCGTGCTTAGTTTCTTGCAGCACTGATTTCTTCCGTTTCGCCGCCACCGGTCACAACGGGGACGGCAATAGCTCGCCGGCGGCCCCCTACCCTCCGCCAGGTTAGTCAGATCTCTACTACTCCTAGATCCTAACTTCTTTCGGCTGTCGCTCGCAACGGTGGAGGAATTCCTAAAACGCGCGCGTACGTCAGAGTTTTTTTGTTTCCGCAAAAAGAGGAACATGTCCAGGTGACTGAGACAGGCAGACAGAGAAAGGCCGGTCAAATAGGGGCGCGGATTATTGCTCTTATTTCTGTGCTGATGGATGCGAAACGGAAGGTTGTCGGCCAGAACACGAGGCAGCCAGTTAACTACCTTGAGATTGACAGTGGATGATGTAGTATCATGTACTCATGATGAAAATATCAAAAGAAAGCGCGAATCTTGTGATTGGGTACGCGTCATGCGCGAGGCTTGGTTGGTGGTTCATGATTTTGGCAGATTGGTCAAGAACTCAAGATAGAAGATGCACATGATGTTGTGGACCCGTTCTTTCTCAAGCACAATGACTTTCCTACCAACGGCTGACAGTGACACCGCGGATTTATCAAGATATATACTCGTTCACCCTTCGTCTCGAATAATCGACCTAGTGCCTAGATAAACTGAGTCAGTTACGTATTGGACTTGGTCGCAACTCACACTATACTAGCATGCAACAAATCATAACAAACACTACAAATACTACCCCTGTCCAAAACTCCAAATTAAGTGACTTATCTTTTGTCTTGATACAGAAGTATCTTGATGTGTTTTAATATTGGAACGGATGGAGTAGCACATATAGGAGCGGTGTGGAATAAAACCAATGTTACAAGTGCCAACAACTGCATAGTCCACTATTGTACCCACTCCGTCTCAATGTAATGACTTAGTTTTGTCTAAATTCAAGTGTATGTAGACATTTTTTAGTGAGTAGATGCATTCATATCTAAAAAAAATTAGCCACATATTTTTGAGGAAATAACACTAATACTTTGTCCTGCTCTTGGCATGTGGCTCAAAGTTATGTACACATGAAAAGGTTTTTACAGAGCCCGTAAGTTGCTATCATCTAAGGCTTGGACGACAGCGTATTATTTCTCAACTTTTGAGTTTCAAATATCATTTGTGGAATTTGATATATTTTTTGAAGAAAGGTGGGTAAATGCCCCTAGACAGGTCGATGTGTAACAGTAAACTTTAATATCATAACTAGCACAAAAGGCTGCTGTGAACCTTAGGACCCAAAAGCCTTGTTTTCACATTTTATTTTATTTTATTTTTTGAAACGGAGGCAAAAGTTTTGCCTCAATCTATTAATTGTTTTCACATTTTAGACAGGGTTACCGTTCAAATGCATAAATTTTATCAAATTTACATAAAAAATCTAATTAACTATCTCAATTCTTGATCACGTTGGCCTAGAACATATTGAGCCAAAGCCTCGAAAAAGAAATATAGTCAAATTTTGTTACTATAGCAAATTGCTCGCAACTAATCAAATATAAAGTTGAAATTTCCACAAAGGTTTATGAATCAACTGCATGTTTTTTCTTATTCAGAAATTATATTGATATTTTGGTTTACTTTTAGGTGTATGAGTAAACTGATCCTTTGTTCTAAAATCTTCTACTTCCCTCCGACTCATAGTACTAACTTTTCGCTAATATGCCATTAATATGGATGTATATGCACATAATTTAATGTCTAGATATATCTAAACATATTTAAATATCTAGATATATTTATATTAGCAATAAGTAATATAGGATTGGAGGAAGTACTGTATTTGAGAAAGCACAAGCCATCATAAAAATAGTGAAATTGACACCCAATCTCTCCGGTTCAGTCAAAAACTGGTTAATTTATCTAAAAGTTGCCCTTACTAATATTTGAAAAATGTAAAATTCTTACTTGCTCAAAAAGAGCAAACGAATTGTATTGATTGATCTCTTTTTCTCATCGTACATTCATCTGCTGCACATTCATAGGTACATGTCTGGACTAAGAGGGTTTATCTTGTATTGCAGGCAGAGGAAGGCCATGCTACTACGAGGAAGGAGTGTGTGGAGCAATGCCGCAAGACCAAGGACAAGAGCCGCCTGCAGCTCGGGGGCATGGTCGCCGTGTTCGGCTTCGCGGTGCTGTCGACCTGGCTCTGCCTCCCCAACAACAAAGTGCGCCCAGACAACGTGGGCTTCACCTTCTCTTTGCTGCTGGCATTCGCTACCTTCCTAAGCGGCAAGGCCCTCATGCTCCTCAGCATGGACATGCTCGGGCGGCTGGAGAACCTCGTTTCCGTCGGACACCGCGTCGTCTCCAAATTCCTGATCGTCGTCTGCAGAGTGCTGCCCGTAATGACTCTGGTTAGTCTCCTGGCGCTCCTGCCGAGCATGCTCTACCTGTGCCTTGGCCTCGCCGTGGTTACGACGGCCGTGCTGCCCGTCGTCGCGGCATACTATTGCCTGCCGCGGCGCGCAGAGGGTGCAGACGAGGCAGCGGCGTACGAGGAGCACAAGGAGGAGGTGGACGCGGCGTCAAAGATCATATCGTTCGTCACCAACTCGGCGTTCGGGGGACTGGTCGGCGTGCTGTTCAGCGCTTCAGAGTCCAAGCAGGGCTTCGGTGCCACGGCAGCCATCTTCTTTATGTTCTTCTCCGCCATCTTCGGCATGCTTCTGATGACCGTGTCGAAGGAAGTGCTGAAGGTCACCAAGCGGCGGCTCCCGCAGTTCCTCGTCGCCAACGCCTTCTTGCTCTGCTCGCTGGCATGCGCGGTATTCGCGGCATCTTTCAATGTCATTGGGTGTCAAATTTTTGCGTCCTTCGCGCCGTTGGCCATTACGGGCGTGATCTACTTCACCCTGCAGCACCGCGCCGTCCGCTGTGGCGACGCCGACCCGAGAAGCCTGGAAAATGAAGAAGCCCGGCTCAAGGCGACGGAGGACATGGCGACCAAGGTCGCCGCGGCGACCATGGGCGCAATCATGACCGTTCTCGGATGCTCGGTCGGGGAAAGCAGGGGCGAGAAGACGGTGGCTACGGATCTGACCATGGTTGTCCTAACCTCGATGTTTGTGTCAAGCTTCGGGTTCATGTTTCTCACCGCCGTGCCGAACTACTCCAAGGCGTGCCTTTCTCCTATCTCCAAGCTGCTGATCTGGTCGTCGGTGGCTTTCTTCGCAGCTGCTGCCGTCTCTGTTTATGGCGCTGAGGTTTTCAGGGGCAGCCACCCACCACCCACTAATGGCGTGATTGGTTGATTGGACCAACTTAGCCAGGATGTTCTTTACCCAGGCTGATTAGATGCAAACGCTAACAGGTTCGTTGTCGCTTGGTTTATTCGGATGGAAGAATTCACCTTGCATTGTTGCACTATTTGGTTTCAGAAAGTGTAACACACTGTAATTGTAGATGGAATAGGTCAAGAATGATTCTATTTGGTTCGCGAGAGTAATGGTATAAGAATTACTCAAAGTTCGCATCTCTAGCATGTGGGCCCAACAAGGTAATGACGTACGAATTACACACTCGTGAGTCTCGAATCATACCCATTCGGCAGTTCCCATTTCCCTATATAGCACTTTTCCTATTAAACAAACGCATGTTTTTCAATCCGTTAACATTATTTTGGTTTATTGTATGCATGCTAGTAGATGATTAGGACACTTCTATTTTTCGTAAATTCATAATATGGCCCAGATTATAGTCTATTTAGGCTAGTATTTACACGTAAATTAGTACTAGTACCCAAAGAAATTTTCTCAACTGAAATATTCAAAAATAAATTCGGTCCATATTTGAATATGCCCCTCCTAAACCGCAGTCCAAGCATATATAAACACTCGGTCCATTTCACTTCCATGCACCCAAATCTCTTCTTCCACTCAAAAGCGAAGCAGTGATGACGCCAACGGAAGGAGCGTGGACCGGCTCAAAGACAAAAGCCGACACCTCAAACCATTTGTGGATTCTAGATTCTTCCAAAGTTGGATTCCGTCAGCTGGCGTCTTCATGTGAACGAGATCGTTCATCGACCAGAGCCCGGTGAGTTCATCATGTTACGGCAATTCCTTGATTGTGGAGTCTCATTTCCTTCGTTAGAGCTCTTCTGGTGATTTCTAGCCTTCGATAATCTCCAGCCACATGACGTTGGCCCCAACTCGATAACTCAATTGAATTGTTTCGTGGCTCACTATGAGAGTTACTTGGATGTGATATGTGCAAATTGAATCATCATATTTGGCTCTTTTGACTTGAGATTTCCTCCATAATAGGATTGAACTTGAGTTATTTGATCACTTTTAGATGATTGGGAATTAATTTCCTCAAAAATCTCTTTGCATTGTTATTTAATCATGCAGGACAGAACCTCTGTTTTGTGTATTTTGGACTTTCAGGGATCTTAATGGAGTCAAACGGACCTGGAATCTTTACTAAAGAAGTTTTTCATCGGAAGGAGCAGCATGAGGGAAAGGGAGAGACGAGAGACCATAGGTGGGCTAAAAGAGGTCCCACCACGCGGCCTAGCTTCCTGCCTGTGTGGTGGGGCCCATCTTCGCCCTCGAGCGTCGCCCCCTTGCCTCTTTTTGTGAGTCCTCCTTATTGGGGAAAATCTTACGCCCTAATTTTTGCGTAATTTTCTGAGGTGGCGGTGGAGGCGAAAGTCCTCTTCTTCACCAGGAGCAGGCAGTTTATGCTACCCCGTGGCCGCCGATGAGGGAAATTTGACACCGTCATCATCATCAGCACCCCCTTGACGTGGGGAGAAGTGTCTTCATCATCATCTACGGCAACATCACCATCATTATCTCCTCTGAGATCTATAGCAACAATTCCAATTAAGTATCTAAGATCATAGTTGCCTCCATGAAAAATTGATCTTCAAAAATTGTTTGATAGAATTCCTCCTCAAAAAAATAATTGTTTGTGAGTCAACGTGATCTAGGAGCTAAGAAAATAGTTTTAGAAACAAAAAAGAGGTGAAAAGATTTGATTGTTTGCAAAATGATCTTCTAAAACATTGATTGTTTGCAAAATGATAAAATATAATTTAGTGAATAACATATGCTCATATTGTATGAATATATGTGAATATTGAAGACGCTAGACGTCCCAATCATCCAAAGGTTTGGGAAACTAATATTATACTTGTGTTCGTCCTTATGAGCTATAGTAGTTTCATCATGAAAGTTTTCATGATAAGATGAATTAAAAGGTATGGGATAAATTGTTTTGCTATATCAAAAGATTGCTTAAGGATGGATTTCGTAAGAATGTCAATCATATAATGAAGATGCTCCACCTTAAAATTGCAAATCCAAGGTTGTTAGTATTTGACTAAAATGCTTAGACTTTGTGCCATAAGATTGACGCCACTATTGATGTTGATAGATTCTTCTAAAAGAAGAGCAAACACTGAAAGAGGATCTACAAAATTATTTTGGAGAAAAAAAGATGGAAAAGATCAGCTCATGTATATAAATGATATACAAGTTATAGATGTGTTCTTTGCTTGCTAACACTATAAATCTTAGGTATTGGATACTAGATTCATTGGTATGAAGTGTCATAAGAACAATTTCAATACTAGAACTACAATGACCTAAATAACTAGCAAAAGCATATGGTGATGATGCTCATCGGGAAACAAATTTAGTGTTATTGTGTTTTTCGTTGACATTAAACATATCATTCGAGGTTAGCTTGAACTCAATAATTGTTATTTTATTCTGGTATAATGAGAACAATGGTTTTTCAAATTTCTACCGTATTCCATAGTTGATGAATAGATTATTATAAAGTTTATTGGTAAAATAAACATCCATGACACTGATGCTGAAACATCGCTAGAAAAAAGAATTTCACTTATTTGTGACACTGTTGTCTACGTTGTATTGGAAAGAAAAAAAGAAGAAATTCCACGTTGATGGATTTTTGAGTCATTTGATTTTTGAATTGATTAACGCTTGTGAGACTTTCTAAAAGGATGAGTTAAACTCCGTTCATGGGCCATGAACATGACACGTGATTAACTTATGGAGATCATACATGTTGATGTGCATATCCCATTTTGTGAAGTCAAACATGGTGGATTTCTACTTCATCGATGACTTTAGTAGATGTATGCTATATCTACTTTATGATAAGAAAGTATAAAACTATTGAAAATGTTCACATGATGAAGTGAAAATCGTAGTAACAAGAAAAACAGAGTATTTATGATTGGATCATCAAGGAGAATATTTGGGTTATAAGTTCAGCAAATATCTAGGAGTTGAGTAAATTGTTCCATAAGCTTGTATCTTGCGAAATGCCACAACAGTATGGTGTGTTCAACACATGTAATTAAACCTTGTTGCACACAGTTAGATCAATGATGAAATTGAATAAACTTTTATTATAATTTGTGAATTATGTTATAGTGACTACCACTTTTACATGGAATAGAACGCCATTGTAATCCGCTGAAATGACATCATATAAGTGATTGCATGGGATAAACCTCAAGTTGTCTCTTTCTAAAATTTTGGTATGTAATGTATAGTAAAATGTTTACAACCAAAGTCGGATAAACACATCTTTGTAGATTGCCCAAAAAAACTCGGTTGGGCATTCCTTTTACCATAAATTCGAAGACAGAAGTGTATGTTGCTGGAAGCGGCAAAATTCTCGTGAAGAAGTTTCTCGTGAAAGGTTTAAGTGGGAGGAAAGTAGAACTTGATGAGGTTACTTAATCTGAGCAAGATGAGCGAAGTAGCACAACACTGGAAGATGTTCTAGATGCGACAACTGTGCCTATGGCTCTCGCGCCTACAAATGTTATAGTTTTAAAGATCAAAGTTCCTATTTAACCAATTTGGTCATAATTGAATAACAAGATATTATTGGATAATAATAATTACGATAATATACAAAGAAGATGTGATGGGCCCTGACTTCATCAAATGGCTATATGCCATAGAATCCGCGATAGTATCCATGTATGAATATCAAATTCTCAACTTGGTAGTCCCTCCGGAAGATGTAAAGCCTATCAAAACGGCCATGGAACTATAAAAGAGACAGACATAGATGTTTACATCTGAAAAAATATCGACTTGTAAAAAAGGGAGTTTACGACAAAAGTATGGACAATTGACCACGACAATATTTGGTCTTTCATAGTGATATTTTGTCAGTACGAATTGTTCTAGCAATAATTACATATTTCAAAATTGTGAGATATGGTAGTTGAATAAAGAAACATTACTCTACTGGAAAGCACACTAAGAACGTGTACATGACATGAGCCAATGGATTTTATTACTTCGAAGGTTGCTAAATATGTATGCGAACTTCAATGGTAGAAGTAAGCATAACGAAGTTGGAATCTTCACTTTGATGAAAATTTTAAAGAGTTTAGTTTCATCAAGAAAGTAGAAGGTGCTTATATTTACAAGAAAGTTACTGGGAGCACTAAGGCATATTTCTAAAACTTTATTTAGACGACATATCAGTTTATTGCAAGTTATCACGATACAAAGGGGATTTTATATGGAACGAGTAAACAATACTTGTTGTGAATGAGACTGAACTAGGTATTGCGATACGAACAATCAAATCTTAGGCAAGTAAATATCGCGAGACAAAGGGAATTATATACGGGATTAATTAAATTCTAACATCGTGGTTCAACCGATAATGATCTTAGTTGAATGTGTGAGAGTCATTATGGACTTCCAGGTCCCTTTATTGATTACTGATCGGAGAGGAGTCTCGATCATGTCCGCATATTCTCGAACCCGTAGGGTCACACACTTAATGTTCAATGTTACTAGGATAGTGTTGGGATATTAATTATGGTGGAACCGAATATTGTTAAGAGTCTTGGATGGGATCCTAGACATCACGAGGAGCTTTGTAATGGTCCAGAGATTAAGATTCATGTAAGAGAAGTAGAATTTAGGGTTTTGAAAAGTTACCGAGTTTTTTGGTAGATTACTAGAATATTCTAGAAAGTTCCAGAGGGCTCCATGGTGGGGCCCACCTAGCCCAAAGGGTCCACTGGACCATAAGGCCCATGCGGACAAGGGCAAAACCCTCGGGTTTTTCTTATGGGCCAAGGCAAAGGAAACTTGGGGGAAGTTTCCCCCCTTGACTGCAGCTCACCTTCTTGGGCAAGACTGTTCCCTTGGCCGACCTCCCAGGCCTATATATAGGGAAGGGAGGGCTGGGGGCGTGGCTACCCAAACCCTAGCCACCGGCTGCCTCCCTTCCTCCACTCCTCATCCGCACTGCTTAGCGAAGCGCTGCAAAAATTGCACTATGCCTCCACCACCACACCGTCGTGCTGCCGGAGTAGATTCCACCTACATCTCCCTGTCGCCTTGCTGGACCAAGATGGAGGAGATCATCATCAAGTCATACGTGTGCACATCTCGGAGGTGCCGCTTGTTGCAGCGTTGGATCAGATTGGATCGCGAAGAAGGAAAATTATGACTACTTTGACCATGTTCTATTGAACATTTCCGCTGTGAGATCTACGAGGGTACGTAGATCTACAAGGGTTCATTGCTTTGCATCTCCTAAATTAAATCTTGATTCTGTCTCGTTCTCTTTGTAGGAATTTTTTTGTTTCTATGTTGGGGAACCCTTCAGTTGCGTCCTGCCATCTGCAGGTTGTGCTCCTTATGTGGAATGCTAGCACTTCCACAAGTGTGCTCCTCCTTTCCACTAATGGCTATGGCATGCCGCGGTGATGGTGGGAAGAAGAGTTGATTTGGCTGCCCTCCTCTTATGCCGAAGACGAAAATCATAGGTCTCCGCCGCCATACAGGAGCCCGTTGCTCTCCCCGCCACTTCTTGCCGTCCCTATGGCCATCTGCCCACTCGTCATTTTACTTCTAGTAGCCGCCACCTGAATAAGTGAGATAGAGACAAATTAGGGCTTGAGACGGAGAGAGCGCAGCAAGGTTTGGCCAGTTTTTTTCCCTCTCCCTCCCCTGTTAGAACTGCAGTACAAGGTGGCACCTGGATTCCCAATTTTTTTGCTCACATCGAGCGAGCTAGGTGGGGATTGTGGATAGCAAGAGCTTGGTTTGGGGATGCTCCTAACGTTATAAAATGGGCGTTATGCATCTTTTGTTCAAAACTTCTCCAACTAGAGTTTTAAAAGATCCTTTGGAAAATAGGAGTATATACACATACTTTGAACTGCTAACGCCGTGTCAACATGAACAAGCTTGCCTATTGGACCAGGCATAGCGTAAAAATGAAGCAATCTTCTTATATACCACCTAATTAATAAACGAAATTGTCAAACACCTTTTTTTCGTCAAAGAGCATGGCTACTAGACGGTTGGAAGAGACGTCATCCCTTACGCTAACAGACAACAATTTCCTATGATTACTTCTTTTTTCTCGTATATATTGTGGCGTGTCAAACTTGGCCGATGCCAACTGAACTGATCAATAAGCTAGGATGGGTACTTGAACGTAAAATACTGATTTTTGAACAACACATAATAATCAAAGTTACATCATCAAGCAAAAGAGGTACTCCGTGGCATGTTTGGGGCCGGGCTTTTCTGTCTGTAAATTTTGTGAGAAACATTTGGCTGTTTACCTGACTTTTCTCAAGACAAGCAGGATCGGAGGGGATCGATTTGTCGTATGGCTCTTATTTACCTGACCTTTTCAAAGCATGCACTGGCAATATGGACCCGGTACCGATCGCAAATTTTGACCTAAACCAGAAGCGAAACTCGAAACTCAACATGGACTTTTCATGTATCGGAGATTGCTTAGTGGGGAGTGCTAACGGTAGACCAGTTCGATACGAAATGAAAGGCGTGCTTAGAGTCGACAGATACGTCGGCGACAGGAAGTTTCGAGAGCAACTTGCCAGTTGAATTTGGCGTGGCTGATATCTCTATATATTCGGTAGTTTGCATAACGCGGACGGTGGCGGCCTGCCGGGGACGCAGTTCGGTCGCTGGAAGCGTTCTGCTGGTGGAGAATGTGCGAGTGACGAGTTCGCAGGCTCGAGAGGGCCTGCGCAGGGCGGGAGAAAAGAACCAAGCTCGAGCTAGCTATTCTGCAGCGCACGAGAAGTTTAGGTCGATTATGACGAGCATCGTCCACACTACACTGGGACCCGACGAATATTGAGGGGCTGTTTTGTTTTGTTTTTGTGTCATGCCAAAGTTTTTGCAGCCACAGTTTATTGTCTTGTGTTTTGTTCTGCCACAGGTTAGGGCTGACACACTTAAATACTTCTCTGCCAACTAGTATTGCCATACTTGTGGTGTCAAGTTTCTTAGCCACATTTGTCTTAGATGAATTGTGTCAAAGTATGGCTGTCAACCTATCAACATAGGAGGATTGCTGAAGATTGCACCGGCGGGCTTTTTCGCTCATTTTAGAATCCTGGAGCCACTCTTCCGGGCCTAAATATAGAAGCGATTGCATGAAATACGAGAAGAAAAACGCTTTGATAGCCCTAGCCACCATGGCCCCCTTATGGAACTACGGAGACCTTCCCACCACTTGGTGTTTTTGTGTGCCGATACTGCAGCCTCGGGAAGCGATGCAGCGACGGTTCTATGAGATGGTCTAGTGGCTTTGCATGGTGTGGGTGACAATCTCGAGGTGTGAGTGCAGCGGGGTTCTCGAATCAGACGACTTGTCCTCTTGTGGTGGTCCGCAATATGTCAAACAGCAACCTCAGACTTGGTAGTTGCTGGGTTGCCGCCTTCGGACAACTAGGTCGTGCGACGTTGCAGTTCGAGTGTGATCTATGGAATGTCTAGGCGGTGGCCCCAGAAGGTGGTCTTGGTGGATCGTGCAGGGCAAGACGGAGTGATGGAAGTTGGGTCTGTGGCTTTAAGAGCTCTCCAACATCGAGTGTGTTGGGCCCTGCGTCCTGTGGGTCACGAGGTTTCTCTCGATATTGCTCGTCGGCGTGTCTGGTGTCGCTTTTGGTGCCGGTCATGTGAAATGTGGGCCTCTTCACCAATGCAGGAGGGTCTTGAGTCTGCTCCTCCCACAACTTTCACGGTGTCTTGTCTCATGCAACGAAGGGATATTGGCTAGTTTGGTGAAGCGGATCACCATTTATTTTGTGTTTGTGATTGGAGCCTTTCGTGGCCTTTGCCTCTCCGTTGACGAGACTTGTCTTGGTCTTATTTTTCTTTGGTGTCCAGTGGGCTTGGCTATGTGGTATTGGTGTCTTTTTTAGGCTTGATCCTTGTTGTATGGGTTTCATTGGATTTTTCGCTAATTAACCAGGCACTTTTAGTTAATTAGATAAAGCAAAGTTTTTCCTTCGTTTTAAAAAAGGCAGGTGAACGCAGTGATTGCGCTATGCCAGTACTAGTAGAGGTGTACTACGTATTGACAAGCGAAGAAATACATATTCTCTCTCATGGACTTCATGGTTGTACCGTACGTGGATGATAAAGTATACCACCATGTATGTGTGCCTTAGCACCGAGATGTTAGAAGCAATAAAAATCTTTCATTTGTTGAAAAGAAAACTTGCAGGAAGCGAACGTAGCATATAAGAGTAATGGCCAAGTCCTCAACCTTTGCCAAACTAATCACTCCAACTGTCATGTTTTTCCTTCTTCTCCACCAAGCTCGAGGGCATTTCCTTGTGAGATTGAGAGAATGTGTAGAGACCTGAGCTGAGGGCTTACGGCACTTGTTCCTTTAAGAGACTCAAGATGAGGTATTGTTACTATTGGATTTGCCTGCTCAAAGAGAGGGTACCAGTCGCCCCGCTGATCTCCACGTTGTGGGAAGACTCGGAAGTTTGTGAAGGCGATCAGGATCTGCCTGCAGCGATGCAAAAGGATTCCACATCATAGTAGAAGAGCATGAGCAAGGTGCTCGATCGATGACAAAACAATTGCCCTTTTTCATTGTGCCGCCTCACCGTGGGAAGACACGAGAGAGAACCCTGGAGAGAAGATAAGGGAAATAATATCTGGTACTCAACTATATGTGCCCATTCCGATTTGCATCCGTGCCAGCCGTACAGCCGGTGGCCCGTGGGAAACCAAGCAACTCGGTCTGTTCATACAACGGGCGAATGATTTGACGACACGAGCTTGTATTCATGATGTATTTCATCCATTTTTCCTAGATCTCAATGCAAAGCGCATGGCATAGATATTGCGTCCGCCTTGGCTCTCAGGTTTGCCGCACTGACAGGGTCAGCTACATGGCTGCGGGCAAATGGGCCCCAAGCTCTATGGAACCCTTTAGTTTAAGGTATTCGAAAAAATATTTTAAATATTAAGAATATCTGAAAAATACGCTCTTCTTACCATAAAAAGGCTCCGAAAAAATTACAGGCACGTAACAATTATTTTACATGTACACACATTGTTAGCACATATACATGTATATACATTATAAATTGCATGCAAATCACATGTATATATATTATAAATGAATGTAAGAATTAGTATTTTGATGATATAGGAAACAATCAAATATCCATCTGTCATCTTGTGATAGGAAGACATTCGAGTGCCAAATAGACTCTCCTAAGAAGATTACATAAGCGCTAATTCACAACTAATCTTATTTCTAAACCGCTAACAAAACCTATTGAAAATAATCTTGTACTCTCTCCATTTATAAATATAAGATATTTTAGATTTGTGAAGCAAATGTATCTAAATACTCCCTCAGTTTAGAAATATAAGATGTTTTAGCTTTGTGAAGTAAGTGTATCTAGATATCTTTTACTGTATAAATTCGAGCGAACCTATACACTAAAAGATGTCTAAATACACTCACTTCACAAAGCTAAAACATCTTATATTTCTAAACGGAGGGAGTATCTTTTAGTGTATAGGTTCACTCGAATATATACACTAAAACTTGTCTAGATACATTTGCTTCATAAATCTAAAACATCTTATATTTATAAACGGAGAGAGTAGAAGCATATTTAGTAGGTTGCACCCGGAGTGTTGGAGCTCCTGTGCTTTTTATATGCTAAAGTGAGGAAAAGTATAAATCCAGTACAGAGTTTTGTGGATAATCCGCAGAAATACAAGATTTTGGTTTGTTCATTGCTGTGATTCCAAATGGACAATCATAAAGCGATCAATCCCACATGTATATGCGCATTAACTGGTTTATGAACTAACTGCAATAAGTTTCCAAACTTATTTTGGATGCTAGTAGGCGGAGCGTACATAGGACACTAATTCTGGGTGCAACTATTTGGAAATTTTATGCTTTTTTTGGTATGATCCACGAGTTGTATCTATTTATGGTTTTTTTATAGTAAAAGAAAAAACATATGCAGCAATGTAGAGGATGGCGCTATCCCCTTTTTAAGTGAGTTGAATGATTTTCCGTAAAAAAATAGGGAAGGGACAAAACAAAAACAAGTGATAAATTGTTTCATCACACACTCACAAAACACACACTTCTCCCGTTTGGCCAAATTATGTTTTGTTGAATAAAATAAAAAATCTTTATTTTCACCAAAATCTTCACACTTCTCCCTGCCAGTTTCTTTTGGCCAAATTATGTTTCGTTGAATACAAATAAAAAATCTTTAATTTCACTGGAATCTTCTTCCAATGTGTTTTTCCCGGCATAGAAAGTTTGGGTTAACCATATCCAAATACATATATATACGTAACAGAAAACTTTTTAGGAGAATGGAGGTTCCGCCAAAACAAATCCTGCTCCAAAGACAGATTCACATCCATCGATCTCTTGACCAAATTTTTTTTAGATCAACAGGGAGATATCTCGGCTTATGAGGCTCAATTTTTTGGAGAAACCCTTACAAACTTCAAAAAGATGGTTTGAAAAGCTTGGGCGACTCCAAAGGTCAAGTTTTTTTTTGTGTTTGGCCATTCGTAATAGAATTTGGATGGCGGACCGTCTCGAGAGGCGAGGGTGGGATAATTGAAGCCTTTGTCCGCTTTACAATCAAACCCAAGAATCAGGCGTCCACCTTTTCTCCCATTGTCGTTACACTGGGGCTGTTTGGTTCGGGGGGTCTCATTTAGGGGATGAGGGCACCCTCAACCACCTGGTCAGGGATAGCCATTTTTGTTGTTTGGTTCAGTGTGAGGGATGAGCCACTGTTTTGTTTGGTTCAAAGGATGACAAGATATGGTTGGCATTAGGGCATCCTTCTCCACCCGTCCCAGGTCCTCTTTATCGGCCATCCATGGCTACTCCCTGGTCGCCTTCCCTAGATGCTCCCCGTCGAGCCCTTCCTGCCCCCCCATTGATCCCCTCGATCCCTCGATGGCTGCTCCCCATCGAGCCCCTCGATCCCTCGATGGCTGCTCCCCATCGAGCCCTCCCTGGCCACCACGCTGGCGCTCCCTGTCGATCCGCCATGGACTCCCTCCATGGCGCTCCCGGTCAAGCCCTCCATGGCCGCCCTCCACATCACCTCCATGGCCGCCCTTCACATCGCTCCCCATCGAGCCCCTTGCCGCTCCCATGGCCGCTTTCTGGCAGCCCCCATGGCCACTCCCACGCACAAGCTGCGACGCCCCTCGCCAAGACAAATTTGACCGCCATGGCCAGCTCCTGAGCTCCATCTCCATGGCTGCCTCCGACTGCCGCAAGAGCATGCCCGCCTCCTGAGCTCGATTTGGAATGATGGGGGAAGAAAAGGTGGTTATTTTTTTGGGAGGATGGGAAGAAAACGCTTAAGGTGTGAGCTATCCACAAGTGGTTGGGCTCATCCAGCTCATTTGGTGGGATATGCTCAACCACCATTTTGAGGTAAAAGTGGTTATCCCTATCCTTTCTATCCTCCAAACCAAACAATGGATAGCCATCAAAAAAGTGGATATCCACTGCCATCCAGTGGATATCCACTAAACCAAACAGCCCCTAAGGGGCTTTCGAATTTGGCCAAGGGTTGGCTTGGCATTGCCAATATTCAATCTCAAGATTGGGAGCTGGAGCTTACTATTGATGAATGGTGCACAATAATGGCGTGCTCCCTGATGCCCAACCGCAAGGCTATTTCCCCTCTCACGATGCTTGTGAGTTGGACTATTTAGAACGAGCGCAATGCAAGAGTTTTTAACAACAAGGCCGCTCCGCCGGCGATGCTTCTTGTGATCATAAAGAGTGAAGTGAGGCTTGGATTGCCGCGGGTGATAAGAATTTGAGTCTTGTAATATTGCGAGAGTAATCCCGTGGAACTACTTTTTTTTAGGCTTCGTGCTTGTTGAACTCTCCTTCTTATTTAATGAATGGTTGCAAGTCTTTTGCCACCCATTTAAAAAAAATTGAAACCAAGTCGTTTACAGGAATTCAGAAAACAAGAACCAAAATAAGAGGTTTTTTACGGTGCAATTTACTAGTCCTATGGCCTAGTAGTATTAATTAATATTCATCCTTGATTTAAGAAGTATTTTAGGTAACTAACTTTTGGTAGATATATTTTACTTTTAGTTCCAGGATCAAGATAGAGATTTGATTTGATATATTACCACAAAACTAAAATGTGGCCCACCACTTTTAGAAATATTCAAGCCAACATATCATGCAAGTGGCTCGACCAAAGAGGTGCAAAACCTCCGTTAAGTTCAAATTTGTGTTGAAGAAACAAATTACATCTCATGTACATGAACCTGTGAAGCACTGATGTAGTATGCAAATACTCCTTTTGGTGCAGTTTATAAGTCATACGTGTATCTCTAGGTCATTAATTTAATGTATATAATATATATTAATTGAAACAAAAAAATTATACAATTAAAAATATAGCATTTGAAATTTCTACTAGCGTTCGCAGCCGCGCACCCGTAGCAGGAGGTCCGGCATTCGCAGCAGCGGTGCCACCGCGATAGAGGTTTGGCCCGTGGCAGGCTTCTGAGGGGCCATGACAGTGATGCCGGTAGTGGGTGCGGTGAATGGTGTCGAGGAGACCGAGCGACACGGATCAATAGATCCAGGAGACGACCGTGCACTACTAGGAAAACCCTTATCCATGGGCCCATTATCTGTGGAGCACTAAGTTTCGGTGCTCCACGGATAAGTATCCGTGGCGCACGACATATAGGTGCTCCACAGATATCATCTTACCCGTGGCGCACCGTGGAAAGTATGCGCCATAGATAAGTGGGCCCCACCGAGCACCAGGGCTTGGGGTGTCAGGCCCCCATATCTGTGGCACATGCACTTGGGGTGCGCCACGCATAATGTGTATACCCGTGGCGCATCACATGTACATGCGCCACGGATATTTGTGGGCCCACCCTCTGGAAAAGGTGGAAGACATATCCGTGGAGCACCACTCTAAGGTGCGCCACGGGTATATATATCTGTGGAGCACCATTCTAAGGCGCGCCACGGATATGTCATACCTACCACCATAAAGGTGCCATTTCCCCTACCTCCCACTCCAAGCCCCCCACTCCCATAGATCTAGCTCTAGTTCCTCTTCTCTCTCCACCCCCATTTTCTTCAACTATTTCTCCATTTTAGGTAGCTAGCCAAAACTTGGATTTGGATAGTATGTAAGGGTTGACTTCCTCCTCCCCCCCCACATATATCTAGCTCTATTAATTCCTCCCACTAGCTAGCACATATCTTTGTCTCCCTCAATAGTTTGGCTCTCCGCTCACGGATTCATCGGTAACTTGTCTAATAGGTGAGTATATGGTTGGATGAAAACATGTATGCTTGTTTCCTTGTGGGCGGCCGACGCGCGCGCGGCGCATGCACGTATGGCGGTATGTGATATATATGGCATATGTGCATGTTTTGTATGTGATCGAGAGGGGCATGGATGCTTGTGTATGGTTTGTGCAGGTACCGGCGCGTGGTGCATGGATGTTTGCCGAAATGTTGATTAATTTCTGTTTCGGCAAACTTTTGCACTACCCATATGTCCTATTTATAGGGAAGGTCATGCCGAATTTTTCTGGCGATATGACCATAAATTATTCTAAATATTCTCATTTGCTCCATACCGTGCGCGCAGGCAACGATGGTGCGCCACATGAGCGAAGGTATGGTGGCTAGATACAAGGAACGCGCGATGGCCGTCATGATTCGGAACAACATGTCCGAGATACCTCCACACGCCTCATAGCCTTGATATCATGCACATCACGAAGAACGTGTGCGAGAGTCTAGTTGCCACTATCATCAACATGCCGGAGAAAACCAAAGATGGGCCAAAGGCAAGAAACGACCTGATCAAGCTGGGCATCAGGAAAGAACTTCATGGAGGACGCCCCGATGACGTTGATGATGATGAGACGCAGGCAGATACTCAAGGTCATATGCGCAAAAAGGCCAAGAGAAACGACTACTACTGCCCACCTTCCTGCTTCACTCTTAGTGAGCCGGAGCTCCACCAGTTTTTTAGCGTCCTCCTAGGAGTCAAGCTTCCTACCGGTTACGGAGGAAAGATATCACGATACCTGGACGAAACGAAGAAGAGATTCTCCGGGATGAAATCTCACGACTGCCACGTGATGATGACGCAGATACTTCCAGTAGCGCTCCGAGGGATCATGGACGAGCACGTACGTGAGACGCTGTTTGGCCTCTGCAACGTTTTCGATGTCCTCTCTAGGAAGTCGATCGGCATTAAGCAGCTCGAAAGGCTACAAGGTGAGATCGTCATGATACTATGCGAGCTTGAGATTTACTTCCCCCCCGCGTTCCACGACATCATGGTGCATCTGCTCGTCCACGTGGTGGATGATGTCATCCACCTCGGGCCGCCATTCCTCCACAACATGATGCCGTTCGAAAGGCTGAACGGCGTTCTCAAAGGCTACGTTCGCAATAGGGCGCGTCCGGATGGAAGCATAGCCAAGGGCTTCCTGTCCTACGAGTGCATATCGTTCTGCCAGAATTATCTACAAAACGAGGACGAGGACGTTCCTATTGGTCTGCCTATCAGGAGGCACCTCGGCAGGATCCATGGGTTTGGTCACCGCGATGGCTTCGTCCCCATGCACGTCGTCTTCCAAGCCCGACAACCAGACTTTGACAGGGCACACCGAGTCGCGCTACAACACCTTGAATTGGTCGAACCTTGGGTGTTAGAGCACAAAAGCTTCATTGAGAAGAAGTTCAGTGACACGGGCAGACGGAGGACGAAGGGAGACGTAACTAGAGAGCACAACTCCAGCTTTACGCGTTGGTTCAAGGAAAAGCTACTCCAGCTTCATCATGGTAACATGCCTTCCACGGAAGAGGAAAAACTCTTATTCGTCTTGTCACAGGGCCCTGCGATGAACGTGAGGACCTATCAGGCATACGACATCAATGGTTACACATTCTACACCGAGAAAAAGGACCATAGCAGCGAACACCAGAACTCGGGGGTCACAATGCTGTCCTACGCGGATGAGGAATCCACCGTCAATGAAAGGTTCTTCGGGAGGATCGAGGAGATCTGGGAACTCAACTACTGTGGAGAGAAGATGCCGATGTTTCGGGTCAGATGGGCCAAGAACGTCGAAAAAGAAGGCCGGTACTTCACCACCATGGTCATACCCGAAGCCAAATCCAACGCGAACGTCCAGGCGAAAAATGAGCCATGGGTACTGGCGAGCCAGGTTGATCAATGCTTCTTCATTACCGACCCGGTAAGGCCTAGCCGCATTGTCGTTAGGAGGGGAAAAAGGAGCATCATCGGAATGGAGGGAGCGGCCACCGAGCAAGACTTCGACAAGTACGGCGATCCCAAGATAGAAGAGGAATTCGACAAGTACTTCGACAGTCCTAGTGATGCCGCTGGAAGAAGGAAGACCACCCTACCCGCTAAAGGATGCCCGTACACGAGAAGAAATCCCCATGTTTCCGGGCTCAATTATTCAACCGCGACAAAGAAGGGCAAGAAGATCGTGATGAGTCGACGACGGTAGCTTGTTCGGAATCGACATCGGACAACATGTGTCATTTTTTGGAGGAACAATCATATAAATGATTTTTGGTTTTTTGTAACAATGATCATATATATGATATATGATTCATATGGTTTTTTGTAACAATGATATGATATATAGATGTCGGACTGGTACTGTTTAAAAATTATTATTTTTATAATAAGCAAATGTTATTTATTGCAATATAGTAATTTTGAACTTTATGAAATACAGTTTTTGTAAAAAGAAAAAAGGGTGGGAGGTCCAGGGTTCGAACCTGGCACCTCCCCAAACAGACAGCGCGCGCGTTACCTAGAACCACTAGGCTATGGCGAGATTTCTGTCTAGATGGCACGTCGGCCTATTTTGAACTATCGCCCCATGGGATGCGCCACGCATAAGCCCATTATCAGGGTAAAACGGTTCGCCCCGGCCCGAACTCGCCCACACTCGCCCGAACCCTAGCCGCTGCGCTTGCCTCCGCTCCGAGCCGCCGCGCTCGCCTCCGCTCCACCGCCCTCGCCTCCGCTGCATTGCGCCGTGCTCGCCTCCGCTCCGAGTCGCCGCGCTCACCTCCGCTCCACCGCCCTCGCCTCCGCTGCACTGCGCCGTGCTCGCCTCCGCTCCGAGCCGCCGCGCTCGCCTCCGCTCCACTGCCCTCGCCTCCGCTCCACTGCGCCGTGCTCGCCTCCGCTCCGAGCCGCCGCGCTCGCCTCCGCTCCACCGCCCTCGCCTCCGCTACGCCGCGCCACGCGCGCCTGTGGAGGAGCCGTCTGTGGAGGAGCCGCGGAGGAGGAGGAGGTCGCCGTCTGTGGAGGAGCCGCGGAGAAGGAGGAGGTCGCCGTCTGTGGAGGAGCCACCGCGGAGGAGGAGTAGGTCGCCGGCCGTCTTCCCCGACCTCGCCTTCAACCCCGACCCCGCCGTCTTCCCCTCTTCCCCTCTTCCCCGCCTCGGTGAGCGCCCGCCTTCCCCTCTTCCCTCTGCTTCCATGATCCCAGAATCACTCCCTCTGCATATTTGGGACAAAATTTAATTTTGACCAAGAACTTCACTAAGAAATTGTGACTGCTAGGTTCTTACTGTGAGCATTCGTGTGACTGCTAGGTTCTTTTTTTTTGAAGACGACTGCTAGGTTCTTACTGTGAGCATTCGTGTTAATATGTGACTGCTAGGTTCTTACTGTGAGCATGTTCTTACTGTGTGACTGCTAGGTTCTTGTGAGCATGTTCTTGTGAGCATGTTCTTACTGTGTGACTGCTAGGTTCTTGTGAGCATGTTCTTGTGAGCATGTTCTTACTGTGAGCATTCGTGTTAATATGTGACTGCTAGGTTCTTACTGTGAGCATGTTCTTGTGAGCAGGTTCTTACTGTGAGCATGTTCTTGTGACCATGTTCTTACTGCTAGGTTCTTACTGTGAGCATTCATGTTAATATGTGACTGCTAGGTTCTTACTGTGAGCATGTTCTTACTGTGTGAGTTCAGTTAACTTTTTGCTACACAAAAATGATACTAAGTGTGCCTCTGGCGTGTGAGTTCAGTTAACTGAACTTTGTTTAAAGTTCAGAACTACAATATTTCTTAGGGTTGATTAACTAGGTATGCTTGCTGTAACATGATTAAGTAACCTAGTTATAATTTTTGTTCTTATACTGTGAGCATGTTCTTATACTATGATGATATACTGTGAGCATGTTCTTGTGAGCATGTTCTTTTGTGTGAATTGTTTACAGGTTTTTGAAAATGAGTGCCTATTACTCCCGAAATGTTGATTGATTTCTGTTTCGGTGAGAAATAGGCACTCCTAGGTAGCCATTTATAGGGGAGGTGCTGTCGAATTTTTTGATCGATTATTTGTTGTACTAAACATTTTTCTCTCTGCTTTTAGGTACGCCATGGTACGCCGCAAGATCACCACCTACGCTATGATGAGCCGACGCCCACCACCACCCCCCCCCTCCGACGCGGCCTCCAACGCCGCCACCTCCAGCGTCCGATGGCGAGGAGGAAGAAGTCCCCGAGGTGTACTACCCGGAGGACGAAGAAGAGAACGACCGCCTGGAGGCGGAAGTCCAGGCGGAGATCGACGACATGGAGTGGGCCATCTCGGACCCCGAGAATGAAGAACAGGTGGCCATCCACGCCTCGTGGCGTTCTCTGCGGATGGAGAACAAGGAGGCGGCGCGCGACGACGAGTTGGACGGCCTACTTCTTGAGTCGGGGCTCAAGGAGTCCCGCGACCGCCACGCGACGGAGGAGGGAGCGCGGCTTCATGGAGTTGGAGCGGCGGCGCCTCTTGGCGCTGCTCGCGGAGGACTCCGGTCGCCTCCACAAGATTGTGGAGGATGACTTCCTCCCCGCCCCCGCCGCCGCACGAGATGCTCGATCGGGCCTAGCGGCGACGAAGAAGCGCGTGAGGGCCAACGACGATGAGGCGGGCCCCTCTAGGCGCTAGAACTTTTTTTTCGTATTATGAACTGCTTATATATGATCATATGAACTGCTATGTTTTATTCTAGGCTTATGAATCCTTGCCATAGTATTTGTGATCATGCAAGCATGCTTTTGAACTTTGTCATTCATTTCGTTGCATAACATATATACTCCATTCTAGGCTTATATATGATCGATCGTCATCCATGCTATGTTTTATTCTAGGCTTATGAATCCTTGCCATAGTATTTGTGATCATGCAAGCATGTTTTTGAACTTTGTCATTCCTTTCGTTGCATAACATATATACTCCATTCTAGGCTTATATATGATCGATCGTCATCCATGCTATGTTTTATTCTAGGCTTATGAATCCTTGCCATAGTATTTGTGATCATGCAAGCATGTTTTTGAACTTTGTCATTCCTTTCGTTGCATAACATATATACTCAATTCTAGGCTTATATATGATCGATCGTCATTCATGCTATGTTTTATTCTAGGCTTATGAATCCTTGCCATAGTATTTGTGATCATGCAAGCATGTTTTTGAACTTTATCATTCCTTTCATTGCATAACATATATACTTCATGTCTATACAGAGATGGCGAAGTGGTACGTGGTGTACAGTGGTCGGGTTCTAGGAGTCTACGAGGAGTGGGAGGACTGCCAGGCACAGGTGACCAACTTCAGCGGCAACTGCTACAAAGGGTACACAAGAGAGCTCGCGGTCTCCAAGTGGAGGAGACACGTGTGGAAGAAGAATCGGATGAAGTTCTTGATCATGGTCTCGATCTTGCTCATCGTCGTCGCCGGTGTGATCTATTCAAACTTTTTTTTCGATGTTGGACTTGCTTATATATGATCGATCGTCATCCATGCTATGTTTTATTCTAGACTTATGAATCCTTGCCATAGTATTTGTGATCATGCAAGCATGTTTTTGCACTTTGTCATTCCTTTCGTTGCATAACATATATACTACATGTCTATAGAGAGATGGCGAAGTGGTACGTGGTGTACAGTGGTCGGGTTCTAGGAGTCTACGAGGAGTGGGAGGACTGCCAGGCACAGGCCGGTGACCAACTTCAGCGGCAACTGCTACAAAGGGTACAAGACAAGAGAGCTCGCGGTCTCCAAGTGGAGGAGACACGTGTGGAAGAAGAATCGGATGAAGTTCTTGATTATGGTCTCGATCTTGCTCATCGTCGTCGCCGGTGTGATCTATTCGTTCATATAGTAGCCTAAGTGATATGTAACTCCATATATAATATGTAATGATCAAAGTTGTACTTGTGTAATGATTCGACACTTGACCATGTATTTCGACACTTGACTTTATATTGATGTCTTTCGACACTTGACTTCATATTGATGTATTTTGGTGAATTCCAGTGTTACTGATGTGTATATCTTTGCATTTCTGCTGTATACTGTATATTTTTGTGCTGTATACTGTGTATTTCTGCTGTATTCTCGAAAAAAATACAAATAGAAAACATACCAGTGGAGCACCAATTGGGTGCGCCGCAGATATTATGCGTGGCGCACCCCTTCTAGGTGCTCCACGGATAGCACACTTAACCGTGGCGCACGTGGGCGTGCGCCACGGGTAATAAATACCAGTGGCTTGATATGCGTGGCGCATCACAGGTGCGCCACTGAAGCCCAAATAGGTGCGCCACAGATAAGGGTTTTCCTAGTAGTGGTGGCATCAAGAAGAGACCAGGCTGGAGCCGGCTCGGGCGGGACGGTGTCGTCGAGATGGTCCAGAAGGGCGTACTTGCGTATGAACACACTGAAGAAGTTGTGCCACTGGTGATGAACGCCGGTGTCGAGCGCTAGTTTCACATGGACATGACCCATGATGGAGTTGAAGCTGACGACTTGAGCGTGGAGGGAGGAGAGGTTGAAGAACCCGGCGCTGGCGGTGGAGGAAGAGGCGAGGGCAAACTTGGCCTTAGCAGCCTCAGCCTCGGCGTCCTCGCCTTCCTTGGCGGCGGTGGTCTCGAGCTCCTGAGCGGCTGCGGTCTCGTCGATTGCCACGGGAGAGGGATCGGAGAAGGGGGTAGGGGTGGGTGGCTCCGGAGAGAGGCAACAGAAGAGGGGGCACAATACCTAGGGTTAAGGGTTTTGCGTCTGATACCATGTAAGATTATGGAAACCACACGTTGTGATATCTTGTATTGCTCTTTAAATAAAAGGATTACAAGGCTAGTTTTTATCGTACAAGTCATAGACAAGTATATAGGAATACATATACACAATCGTATATCTATACAATACAATACGGCTATGTATTCTAACACGTGGGATCTAATTTTCAACTTATGGGACTAAACTGGACATCAAACGCAATTGGTAGGATAGGAGGGATTGGCTCATCTAAAAAATTAAATTATAATTGCAGTATCATGGGGAGAAAACGGGGCCAAACCAGGATTGAAAGAAGTGTCGACTTCTTTCAATTCTTCTATTTTGTAGAGACAATAAAAAAGCTAATATTTGAAAACCATAAATTTCTTCATGTAAGATCCGTGGATCACGCACGAATTGCTTTGTAGTACTCTCTCCATACCGAATTAAAAGACAAACACGGATATCAAAAAAAAATGTTTGACCATAAATTTGGTCAACAAAATATAAATTTTATATGCAAAAATTATATGATTGAAAACATCTTTTGAATGAGAATCTAATGGTGTAATTTTTATGGCAAATAGTTCATATTTTGTTGACTAAATTTATGATCAAATATGTTTCTTAATATCCGTGTTTGCCCTTTAACCCGGTATGGAGAGAGTATAAGGAAGAATAAAACAAGAAATCAATTATAAGAGAGATAGAGCCGTGAACGCTAGCTAGTACTCTCTTCATCGTCTCCGTCTCCGTCTCTTGTTTGCTCCTCTCCTCCCTTTCCCACCCTACCTTCCATCTCCATTCTAGAGCTCTAGCCGGTCGAAGCGCCCACGCTGCAGAATCCTCGATCCATTCCTCACCATGACGGCAAGGTAACAAGGATCATTTTTTCCCTTCCTTTTCAGTCCGATTTTGTTGGCGCGAAGATCTTGTTCTCTGTTCTTTTGACGACTGAATCTTCCTGCTTTCTTCTGAGGTTTGCGCTTAGGCTTTCTCCTTCTGTGGATACATGCCCACGGTTTTAAAAGCCTAGATTTCAGCTACTTTTTCAAAGAATCTTGTGGAGCCTCGATTTAGGCTTTCCTAGATTAAGCTTTGGTTGACCGAATGTCTTTCTGTCTCATGCCAGCTTCTTCCTTTCTCGTGCTATACTTACATCATTCATGTTGTGGATTAGATTCTGCAAATCAAGGGATTCCAAATTTGCGGTTAACTGTCTCAACTAGTAGGGCTTGATCATAAAGTTTGGGCGACCATTCAAGCGAGAAAAGTTGAGCAAGAAAATTCAAATATTCTTCCGTTGACATGAATTCCAAATTCTCCTAATTGCAGAGGAGAGACTGGCCAGGAGACGACGGCCACGGCCATGGCAGATGAATGCAAAATTCAAGCCGGAGATACCGGGCGAGCTGACCAAACCGACATCGAAGGTGAGAACCACGGGTGTCAGCCCCGATCCATAAGAGTAATATCGCCGTGCTACTGTCTGAGTTTTGGCGTCCTGAACCTGTACTACTCTGCAGCTTCACCGTCACTGCTCGGAGTGGAGAAGACTGGAGCAACATCGCCGCCGCCGCCGCCGTCTCCACAGAAGATGTTTTCTCAGGTATGCCCTAAAGGTGCACGTGTTTGCGCTTCATTTGACTTGTTCATCCGAACATTCCAGAAGATAGAACATAGAGTACAGTATTATTTTTCTTTATTTTAAATACAGTTGCATAGTTATTGTGTCGTGTTACTCGCAAAAAAAAGTGTCGTGCTAAAGTTTCTGTCTACTTTTCGCGACTGCTAAAGGACAAACAGATTTTATCTGCTCACGCAAAAGATCAAACTTAGGTTGAGTTGACATCTTCCAGAGTTTATTCTAAGTCAACGGATCTAAGTCAAATACACTCCAAGCCCACAAAGGCATACTAATTTTTCTGTGTCCATGTAAAAAGATTGATGCTAACACAGTTGCTATTTTTGTTTTTAGTCTTGTCTTTAGCCGGAGAACAAATCAATGAATATAATTTTCGAAAGAGCTACTACCTCCATTTCAAAGAATAAGACTTTTTTTAGAAAGTAAAGGAAAGTAAAGTTTGACCAAACTTTTAAAAAAAGCTATCAACAACTAGAATATCATACGGATATCGTATGAAAATATATTTTATTTTGTATCTAATAATATAGATTTTATAATATACTATATGTTAATGATTTACTCTACAAACTTAGTCAAACTTTTCATAGTTTGACTTTTCAAAAAAAAATTATAAGCCTTATTCATTGGAATGGAGGTAGTATTACCAATAGGACTCACTCTGTTTTGAAAATGCATACCAATAATATAGACTTGCCCCTAAGTAGAACTTTTTTAAATTTGACCAAATTTGCTGAAGATAATACCAACATCTTCTATGACCATAAAATTTGAAAAAGCACATAAAAACACTCTCGAATGCTCCAAATTTTGAAAAGGGTGTAGCACTTGAGATTCCTTAGAAAAACAGGTTGCACGTCCATGTCAGCCCACCCTATCTTAGCAGCCATGGCTAAAAAAAGGTAGTTTTGCAGTATGAGAAGATCATGAAAGTGATTCATTTTTTCTCACCAATGATATAAGAATATAAGTTGTTTACTTGTACTATGTGCATCTTGTAACACGCTTAAAGCAAGAACAATAATAGAGTCAGCTGCTGGCTATAAGCTAGTTAGTCAATCTTATAACCAACATGTATAATGGTTAGCTAGAAAAATATACTACTTTATAAATACATGATCTACTTAACACTCTCACAAAGTTTTTAGAAGCACGTGTTGCAGCTGAACTTATCCTATAGCCAGCTTCTCTTCTCTCTCATCCAACTCAGTATAAATATTATATTTAAATTCTTATAGTCTGCTCACTATATCTTATTATACTTGCTCTTACACTTATAGTTTAAAAATCTTAAAGAAGTTATAACACTTTAAGGTAATTTTCCTGAAATATTTTTAGTAATTCTATTGTGGCAAAAACCAAAAGGTGGCTCCATTTGTGCGATATGATGATCAGATGTTTGGTGTTTTCAACACCAATCGTTCTTTTCAGGGTGAAAACCTGCATTTGACATCTGTTGGTTGGATCTAGCGACCGTGAAATAAATGTGTCATCTCCTTACTGAAGTAAATATCTTCGAGGCCAGCGACCTTGATCTTCATTGGATGGAACCAAAATAGAGGATTTGTGGATCACCCGGTTAACAAGCTTATTCATAGAACCAATTGTGTGCAACGTCACGGCCTTCCTTGTGCCCGCGACTTACCTTGATATCGATATGGATACGAGTTGATCCAATTTGGGCAATTGCATTGTACCATATGATGCAAGATGAAGATCGTTGATATGGCCTTCATTGTCTAGATTTGGCAATGACACTCATATTTTCCATCTAGCATTCACTGTTTGGACTAAGCGCAATTTTGGTTAGTGGGGCTATAGGATTTTTTTGTTAAGCTTTTATTGTTGTTCTTCATTGTTATGGTTGTTCGACCAATATAATGTTATATCTTTTGTGGCCAAATGTTATAAATTATGACTTGTGCATCCTCTAGATGCACATACTATATGGAAATGAAATTATTCCTTTTCAAAAAAGTCGTGCCATGTTCGATGAGCTGACATACAATATGTATCACCTACTTATTTATTTTAACTGTGGTAACCCAATTCAATTAATGAGACAGTTACCACCCTAAACATTTAAACAGAAATAATCGTGGCATTGTGCCATCTAATGCTGCAAGTGAAGCATAAAAAATATGGAAAGAAGAAGAAATCATTCCATCTTTTTTTTCCAATTGTCAGAGTATTCTCACCTACAAACTACGGGTACCGAACGGAATTTGTTTCAGAATCTGGGCTCACATGCTCTCTTTATCCCGACAGTTCGTTCACTGTAAGATTCGTAAGGTGGCTGTATACCCCATCCAGTATATGATTTTCTTGTACAATCGAACAAATCCCTTGGCCCACACCAGTACTTGCAATTAATTGGTCCAACGCCATCAGCTCAAACTGGTTGGACCACCGGTTCACCGGTTCAATGTTTGAATTTTTAAAATATGAAGTATATATATTTTACTTATAAATACTACAATAAATTAATAATTATGCATGTAAACATATTTTAGATTTGCTATTTGACACAATAATTTATATATCTACATTGCATAACACAATAGAGTAGTCACGAGCCTGAGGAACAACCTAGCCATTAAGACTCGCATGGCAGTAAATATGACAAGAGCTAATACGTCTTGTAAATATGCATGCAGGGCATGCAAGCCATTCCATATTTTTGTGGCGAGTAAATAAAGTACAAAACAAAACGTGTCTCCTCTTTGTACAAGAACTAATCATAACTCCAATGGTCAGGGCTTTGTTCCCACGCATGTGAGGTGGCTACTACGATCACCGCTTTGGCCATATTTAATTTTTTCCATATCTTTCAGTTGAACCGGTCAGACCAGATGTGTTTTAATGCTTAAAACCAGTGGTTAAACCACGGTTCGCTCGGTTTTCCCCGGTTCGGTGGGGAAAGAGGGGGGGGGGGGGGGGTACAGTGTGCTTAACAAACCGGTTGGACTACGCACATCCACAGGGCTCCCCTTCGTCTGTCATCGAAAGAAGAAATGCTATTCAGGCAAGGTGGGTCACACCCAGCCACCGCACTGAGCACATTTCCACGATCACCTACCTACGTCTGCCTCGTGCAATAAGGATGTAGATGAGCCTCCTCTGAGGAAGGAGACACCGCCCCGAACAGCACGGAGGCGCGTGGAAAGGCAATCCAGGTCTGATTGGATCTAACCGTGCAAGCACTAGCAGTCAGCACCACGAGTAGGCACCCTAGCCACTTGTGGAGCTCTCCCATGTTAGGGAGTTGCTCTGCGCCGCCTAAAATTACCGAAGGCTGCCTCGATTTGTAGCGCCGCAATAGGGGATTGATTAACGAAAAATCGCTTTGGCACCCAGGCACCATGGAGCCCTTTATTTGAATTTTTTTTAAATCGCATTTTTAAAATTGTAAAAAATTCTAAAAAAATACGTGGATGTAGCCAACTATGTATACTATGATTGTGCAAATTTTTATTGTGAAATACCTTGTATTGTAGGCTCAGCAAAAAAGATAAATTAGACAAATTTTGGAGCATGTTCCCAGATCTAAAAATGTGTTCCCAGATCTAAAATTTTGTCATTTTTGCTGAGAAAAGAATACAAGGTATTTCGTAAAACAAATTCACACACAGGTAGAATAAATGGTAGGCTACACTCTAGTATTTTTCTCGAATTTTTCTAAAGTTCAAATTTTGAATTTTTTGAATTTTACAAAAACGAGCTCCAGGGAGCTCGTGCTCCAAAACGGGCCGTTGACCAAACCAGCGAGGGACTCGGTTCCCTGCCGGATCACAGATTCCTTTGGTTCACTTGCCGCCGGCATTAAGGATAAAAAATGCACAGTAATCTAACAAAATGGATAAATATATTTAATCAGTATGTGTACTAGCATTTCACAAACAACTCGCACCTTTAGCTGTGCTCAGTGTTAAAATACATATACAACTGGATAGATTAGGACTCTGCATCTTCTTATATTTCAAGTCTATCTTTCTCGTGTACCTCTTTATATACCCTACGAGGGTCGTTATAATAAACACGAAACATAAATTAGGGATTCAATATTTTCTGCACTGAGTGTTGCCACATCACGACAAATTTGAAACCCTTGTATACAGAATTTGTTCAGAAAATAGAGACATGCGTATACAGAATAAAAATTCAGTATACACTTGTTTTCATATAGATATACTGAATAACTGAAACAAGTGTATATACCGAATTTTCATTTGAAGTATCTGAACCCTCGGTAACTACCATCCCAGCCAGATGAACATGTAACAAGGTTCAAGAAAGTATGACATAGGCCAGCATTATTAATATATAGCAAAATTTGACAGAGATGAAGATTGCGTAAATTAAGATTAAGAGCAGATGACCCATCTAACACGACAGCAACACATTGCCTAATCGTAGGAATCCAACTGATCTGTACGGGATGAACACAGGGGGACAACTTGTATGCGATCTGGGCACACGGTGAGATCATATGAGCTGGTATTCCTGTCCACTCGATGTAGAACCTGTGGTACAGATTGAATATCTAACTTGTGGATCATTTTTGTAACGAACACCCCGTTGTATTATAGCTATGTGCCCTTCCATTCCCACCCTGTTGTACTCTCAGATCTCCGAACCACATCTTTAAAAAACAGCAAAAAATGCAATAGGCTTATATCTGATGAATCTCTTAGTTTTTTTAGCAGCATAATATTTTTTTGAGAAAAATTGGCACAAATTCTAGAGAACTAACAGAAAAACATCAACTTGAGGAAAGAGTAGTTCCTGTTATTGTAAGTCATTCAACAATTAGGTGAGCGTAGATTCTCATAATCCCATGTACTTCTGATTTATTTGTTTGCCTTGGACTATTCGCACAGATTTTAATCAATGTCAGCCTAGTATGTATGCCGTGACTAGAACGTGTATCCCACATCAAGTATTTCCTTAAGTTAGTTGCATAAATTTATTTGAATAAGGTAGTGATCTGCCTTGAAACGAAATTGACTCCCGAGCCGCTCCGCGCGAGGGCGGCTCCGGAGGCCCCCCATGAAATCCTTCCAGCCGCCACCAGCTCTCGTCTCGACGGCCGCTGCCGCCGCCACTCCGGTGGTGGCGGCCACGCCTGGCCGTCGAAGGCGGCGGGCGGGGATGGTGTGACTCATCGAGCTCCCTTCGCACGGGGGGATCGTGTGCGAGGTCACGTAGGTGGCGACCAGGCGGCGGGGCGGCGGCGCTAGCTGGTTGCAGCGCTCGCCGGCGTGCTGCGGGGAGGCGCAAGGAGACGGAGGGGTCCCTGTCAGTGGCGGCAGCGCTTACCCTAGCGGCAGCGGCGCTTCCCTAGCGGTAGCGGCGCTTTCCGTGCTGCGGTGGCTCATACCCGGGCGGCGGCAGCGCTGTCCTGGTGGCGGCAGCATACCCTAGCGGCGACGGCACTGCCCTAGCGGCGGCATGCGCTTGCTGGGCTATCTCCTCCTAGGCCACTGGCTTGGGCCGTTCTGGGGCTGATCTTTTTGGGCTTGATCTGGGCCAGAAAAGGTTGGCCTACTCATTCAGATCACCGAAAGCTGGCCGGCGATGTGGGGGCTGCTGGTCCGGCCGAATAAAGGAGGCGTCCTAAGGTTTCATCTCGCTTCAAGATAAAGATCTATCAGATACCTGTTCTCATAGATCTGGCTAAAGTGTTGTGTTCCAGAAGGCTCTGTCGGCGAACTTCACTGGGCGCTTCATGCCTGAAGATCGCTGGATCGGATGGAATCCGGTCGTGCGCGCCCATGTTTTTTATCTGACTGTTTTGTTTCAGAGGGAGAGTTGTGAAGCTCTGCTGGCTGTTACCATCATGTGGCACGATCTTGTTCCATGGTGAAGTCAGTTAGTGGAGAATGTTATGAAGGCCGGGATCTGAGGACCGGCAATGGTGGTTCGAGTGTTTGTGGCAAGGTAGAATTGGCTTGGTGATTGGTGACTTGGAGCAGCGGCTTCGAAAGTGGGGGCGACAACAAGAGTTCCAAGGTCCTATCTTGCAGGGTGAAAATTCAAGGTCTGGCCTTAGTTGGTTGTGCCTGGTAATGACCTTATTAAAGGCATTGTTTTGTGAGCGGGGCCTTTCTTCTGGATGAAAACCTAAGATCTAAGATCGGGCGACGAGATGCGTGTGCACTGTTTCCTTCTTGGAGGCATTGCTTTTGAAGAAGATCAAGTTCTAGTGTTGTCTTGGGGGTGTTAATGCTGCTGTTACCAGGAATTAATAGCTAAATCGGGATATTTTCTTTTTTGTAGTTTTTCTTCTGTTTTTTGGCTGTGTGCATTCGTATTGCCACTAGGGCACTGCATTATTGCAGAGACTGGGTGTAATTGGTATCTTCTTAATATTAATATATACTCTTTATCAAAAAAATATAGGACCTGAATTTCAGTACAAAATATCCAAAATATAAAAATTACAAATGAAACTGTTCATGAAATACGATTACATTTTATTTACTTCTAATCCTAAAATCATAGAATAAAGATAACGATAGAATAGATAAATGATAAAAGTAAAATTATCCTTAAATCTGATTTAGAGTACTAAGAACGAATATACGTGAACACCTCACCATATATGCATATCTCTTAATATTACCTATAACATTGAGGATACCAGGGATGATCTATAAAGTATTATCTCGAGTTCACATCAACCAAACATCACGCCCTCCCATAAGCAAGGTATCCGCAACCGCTTGATTGATAGTTTTCATCTTTTTAGGTGGTCATGTTGAGATAGTTCGGTGGGATTTCTTCTTCAATGTGGTGATTAATGTGTAGAGTGCTTGTCGTGGTTGTGGGTTGAGTCGGTCGGGGAGTTGACTGTTTGGGGATAGTTCGCTTGTGGTTTGTTGTAATGGTTTTTGCCTGATTTTTTATTATTTAACTAAATAATTCTCTTCTTAATTAATAGATCGAGGCAAAGCCTTTGCCTCCGTTTTTTTTTTTAAAAAAATTCACGCCCTCTTGGAGAGAAGACGCTGCCCTAGCTAACTTATGAGCATCTATATTGATCGTCCTAAATTTATTAAGAGTTTGTGCCTACTTCTAGTTCCATGAAAACATAAAAAAGAACATCAATATTGTTGTATATGTGCCCACCTATGACAGATCTGTAGACTACTAATGCTTCATGTCTCAGACAGCTCTTGTCGTTATTTATCTAAAATACTGCAACAGATCCATTGTGTTAAAGAAGTGTTATGGTATAGCATATTCTGTCATATAATCCCAGTGCGTTATTAACGGTTGTCAATGACTAAACCAGTTGCATCTCTTGTACTCTATTACACCATCTGTGATCTGTTTCTGAATATAAGAAGTTTTGGTAGATGAAAATAACCTACGAAGGAACAGAGGTAGCAATTCCAAGTTCTGTTTATTTTTTCTTTTACTTACAAAATGGTGTATGCTCGCTATTACTTTGGGCTATCTGAACACTCTTTCGAATTTTTATTTGGACAGAGCTAGTGCTTGTCTACACTCCGTTGGCGTTCTATTGAATTTAATCCCTAAAATTGGCAATTGCAGGTCGAGAATGGCTCCTCTGAGACGAGAGAACTGTGTCATGCAGCCAAAGCCAAGGAGAACTTGGAGTTTGGGGGCATGGTTGCTGCCTTTGCTGCAAGCATGGAAGTGGCCTGGTACTTCCTCTCCCCAGAGGATAGAGGATCACATAACGAACGGTATATCATTCCGTTGGTGCTTGGCTTCATTTGCTTCATCAGTGGTAACTTCCTGATGCTACTCAGCATGAACCTGCTCGACATCTCAGAACACCTGGAGTCACAGTCACAGACCCAGCGCTCCCAGACCCTCCAGAAGCTCTCCAAATATCTTTCCTATGTATGCAGCACATTGCTGGTGGTAACATTGGTCAGCCCTTTGATCCTCTCTGGATATAAGCCTTACAGGTATGGTGTCCTTGCCATTCTGGTCGTAGTGACGGCTCCTCCTGCTGTACTGCGATGGTATGTGGGAGTCAAAGCTGAGGGCGGACAAGAAGAGGCAGCATACAGGGAGCACAAGGAGCAGTTGGAGACTGCCTTCAAGTTCTTGGCCGCCATCAGCAACTCTGCTATTGGCGGCCTGATTGCCCTTGTGGTGAATTACAATATAACTGGTGGTTCAGGGTCGACTAAAGGTCCTGTCCTTGTAGCCATCTTCTTCATGTTCACCACTTCAATCTGGGGTCTGCTCTCAATGGATCTCCGGGACAAGGTACTGGAGATCAACAGTGAAAAACTCAGGAGATATATTATCCAAGCCATATGGGTAGTCATTATCTTAATGCTTTCACTGCTAGCCTGTGCAGTTTTGGCAGAGGTTTTCGCCATAGTTCAGTTCTCCATCTTCGCTGCATTCGCTCCCTGTGTTTCTGCAGCGGCTGTCTATATTTTCATGGAGCATAGGGTTGTCCGTGCAGCCCACAGAAATGAGGCCAGTGAGTGGCAAGAGCTGCGCCTCAATTGGAAGGCTGAGAGGGGGATCAAAATCACTATGTGGTCTTTTATGGCAATCATCGGTATCTTTGGAGGTTTCCTTCACGGCAAGGCTGAATCTCTGAAGGCCTGCATCATATTATTAACATGTGCTTTTATGTCCGCCTTCGCTCTCACGGTGGTCACCATCAACCCGGACTCAGCCAGTGTTGGCCTTGCTGCAGCAACCACCGTATTAGATTGGACTGCTGTGGTAACATTTGCTGCTGCAATATTTGCTGTTCTCATTGCCACGGTTTTGGATATATCGTAAGCCTTGCTCCTCCCGGAATAGCAGCTTTCTTCAAGACGCAATCTGCACGCCATGCCCTTGCACCAGAACAAAGGAAGGCTGAATGCATGCAATTACATGGAAAGGAACATTCAGATGTTTTCGTTGGACACCGGTCTGAGAGAAACTGAATGCACAAAACCTCGATTATATCGGATCTATACTTCCTATATATGTAGAAGAAAAAAAGGTTTTATTACAGAAAAGGGCGACTAGGCACCCATCTACTGGTGGAAAAAAGGCCTTCAATCCCGGTTTGTAAAGCCCATTAGTCCTGGTTGTAGCAACCGGGACTAACAAAGCGGGACTAAAGGCTTCAGCCTTTAGTCCCAGTTGCTTACGAACCGGGACCAATGGTCCTCCACGTGGCCCGGGGTATGTGTTGCGGCTGGAGGACCTTTGGTTCCGGTTCGTAACACGGACCGGGACTAAAGGTCCATTCGGAATAAAATTGTATTTTCTGTTTCAGAATTTCTGTATTTTCTTTATTTTCTTTATTTCTCTATTATCTAATCATCTCTATTCTCATATCTCATATCAAATACAAGTACTTGTGGTCCTCACTTTCCGGTCGGTCACCCATCCTCACACTGCTCCACTCTTAGCACGTTTAACTTCTCCATTCCTTCCCTACTAGGGTCCAAGACTGCGCTCGCGACTTCTTAATAATGGTATGCTACCAATTCTATTAACCTATACACTTTGGTAATATATAATATTAGTTTTCTAAATTCGAAATAAATTCACAAAATAAGAAACAATGATTAAGAATAATAAGCACCAATGAATTTCAAATAATCTTTATGTATAATTTAATTATTAATTTTTAGATGATTAAAATATTCGAAAATTAATAGACTTTGTTAACCGAAACAAAGGGAGTACATTTTTCCAAACATACTTATCGACATGGCTCAAAGGGAGTACATTTTCCAAGCAAGCTCATCCAACATTTTTCCATACATAATCATCCACCTAATTATTAAGGTTAAGACGGTCAACATGGCTATTGTAGCCCTTTAGCTTCCAGAATCTCCTAGCAATCTTAAAGCCTAGGCGAGCGTCTAAAGCGGCATATAATAATTGGTTGAAGCTCAATGGAACTTTTTCCCAACCAAATATTAGTTCATCTTTTTCATCATCATCATCTTCTTCTTCTTCTTCTCCCTTCTTCTTGTACTTCTTCTTGTCCTTCTTCTTCTTGTCCCTCTTCTTGTTCTCAAGATATGTCCCAATAGTAGCATTGGCCAAATCATAGAGACTCAGCGTTAACTTGCTAGTGGGGTTTGGGACAACCTTTTGAAGATCATACGCAGATGGAATAACAATTCCGTATGATCTTAGCATGCACAGATCATTGTTGATAGCCGCACCACAAAACTTGATGGTGGTGTCCTTCAAGAAGTCCTTGAGTAGTTGCAGCACGCCATTGGGCTTGCAAATTTGGAAGATCAATATCTCGGACGCCACCGAGAGTTGAAGGACGGCGGCACGTTGAGGGCGCGCGTGAGTGGTGAACTCACAGTCCAAGCCCACGCACTTGGTCGGTGCGTCGTCGAGAAACCGCCGCTTGACGGCGCGGATCCACTTCTCCACCCTCGAAGCACGGAGAGTCTCCGTGATGGTGAAGTTCATCTCTTTGATGACGACGTAGTAGATACGAGACCTTGGAAAAAGTTGCTCCTCCATTGAGTCGAGGGAGAGCTCTCGAGGGCGCCGGCGCGGTATGGTGTGGAGAGATGTTTGGGGAAGAAGAAGCTATGCAATGGTGTGCTTTTAGATGATCAAATGTGATGCTATATATAGTGTAGAGAGAGGGAAGATGAGCACACCGGTGATGATGTGAATGCAGGCGAGTTTCCAAGGTCGCCGACGCTGGTTCCTGATCAGCACGCGCGACTACGAAGCGTCGTCGTTAATGTCGATCGATATCCAAAGCGTCGTCGATCGATAACTGGCGCGAAGTGGGCGGTTCGTTTGAACGGGTCATTGGTCCCGGCTCGTGGCATGAACCGGGACTAAAGGGTGACCTTTAGTCCCGGTTCGTGCCACGATCCGGGACTAAAGGGCCAGGGGGCATTAGTCCCGATTGTTGGCTGAAACCGGGACTGAAGGGCCCTTTTGAACCGGGACTAATGCCCCTGGCCCACATTTTTAAATGAACCGGGACTGATGGACCCTTTAGCCGCGGATCGAATTTGGTTCGGGACTAATGGGACGACTGGAAGCCCTTTTTCCACTAGTGATCGCACCACCAACTGTCGGGTATGACTATGAGATGAGATGATGAGCAACCTATAGATGTTCTTCATTTTTGCTCCTTTCATTAAGCATACTGTAATACTTGTAAAATAAAAGATATCGAGAAGAAACCTGCAGACTTTATTTTTCTAAGAATGTACTCTTTCAAAATAAATTCAGAAAAAAGTGGATGAAATTTGCTGCTATGTATGTTTGCCGTGTTTATGTACTCCAAATCCGTCCTAAATTACCCTGTATTCTAGGATAAGTCAAAATCAAACTTTATAAACTTTGATTAAGTGTACAAGAAAAAATATAAACATTTGCAATATAAAATAGATATTGTTATAATTATCATAAAAAGTTTATATACATTACATATAGTTGATATTATAGAATTTAATATTTTTTCCAATATGTTTGGTCAGATTTTATCTTGTTTAACTTTGACCAAATCCAGAATGTAGGGTAAATAAGGACAGAGGGAGTATTAAAATTATCAAATTGTTGACCTCTTCCCTCCCATCGCTCACCAGAGTGCCACGGGCTCCAACCCTAGCACTGCCAGCCCCTCTCCCTCGCCTTCTCCTGTCGTCATTGTCACTGGCATGGGCCATGTTAGTAGCCAGCCCCGCGCATCGAATGGGCCTGTCATCTGCCACGGATTTATGGCCGTGGTTGAAAAGATGATGGCATGACCGGCTAGTAAATGGTTGTTGCCACGTTTCAGTTTGGATGACGTCGACATTTTGATGGCCGGGCAGATCCCATCTACAACGGTATAAATTTTCGTGGTAGAAGACACTCTTCTACCATGGATGTCAAAAAACCGTGGCAGAACGATCCATAACGGTCGATATACCATGGTAGACAAATCATGGTTAAAGAGTCATTAACCAAGAAAAAAGACCATATTACCACTTTTTTTACCGTGGTAGATGGGCACATTTCTTCTAGTGATTGATATCACCATCTGTCATCATGGGGTCGCCGGATCAACAGAATAGCAGGTAATACACGTTGCAGATAGGCACCAAACTCATATATATGATGAAGCAATAAAAGTTCATTACTAAAATCATGTCACTCGGGCCCTAGTAATAAGCATTAAACATAGCAATAGTGCATCAACACTCATGCGGGAACGTCTACAAGATAAACCCATCAAATCTCGACTTCTATGAACAATTACATGATCAATCTCATCCAATCCCCATGGAACTCACATGCCTATAGAGAACTACTCACACATGGTGATGGAGGATGAGCTCATTGGTGATGGAGACGATGTTGGTGACGATGGCGATGAAGCAGCCCTCGAAATCCCCCTCTCCAGAGTGGAGAACAAGATCAATCAACCTCTGAAAATGAAGATCATGATGGCGGTAGCGCTCTGGTTTGCAGAAAGCTCCGTCCCTTAGGCAGTGTAGGTTTTTAGGGTATATAAGGATGTACACCGAAGGAGACATAAAGTCGACCATCGAGGCCCAAACGGACTCAGGTGGCACGGCCTGCTTGCTGGGCCACGCCACCTGGTCTCATTTGCAGGACAGGTGCCCCCCAGCCTCCGGTTTCTTCTCAATCTCCTCCTTTTCCATAGAAAAATCCGTCATATTTTTCCCCGAATTTATTTGCAACAATACCTGCGTCAAAATGCTAGAAAGGTGGTTTTGCTAAAAAATAGCGCAGGTTTATTTCATATTTGGTGAGATTCCAGAGCAAAACTATGATCAAAGGGCTTGGAAAAGTAGATGTATTTTGGATGCATCAACAGCACGAGCATGCTCCCGCGTTCACCCGATTACCTTGGCGGTCCCTCCCGCCAGTGCCACACAAGCCACTCTGCTCCCTCCAAAAACCCTTGCCCAAAATTTGAGAGGCAGAAGCGGTAGTGGAAGAGATGGATCCTGCTACCTGTACCGCCGCTATGTCAGCCACCGGTAGCGGCCCAAAGAAACAGGCCAAGGTGAGGAAGATGGTGAAGAACATGACGGCGGACGAGTGCAGGATCAAGTCAGAGAAGCGTGCATGCCGACGCAAAGCCGCCAAGAATCACGTGCTCGATGCCCGCATCAACGAGGAGTGCCGGCAGGAGACCGAGCGCTACCTCACCGCGCAAGCCTTGACCAATGGATCTAGCTGACAAAGCCGCTGTGCGGGCCGTCATGCTGATGAAGCAGGAGGCGCTCAACATCGCGTTCGGTGGAGCCTCTTCTGTGCCTCCTCCCCACCTCGTGACCAGCGCTTTGTCGACCAGCTCGGTCATGTTGACATAGAGCAGTCGCCCTCCCCTTGAGCCCGGGATGTTTGGCGTGCATGCACCTTCTCTGGAACCCACACGAGGACTGGCAGCATGCTCTAGCGGTTGGGCAAGCTCCGCCCAACGTCTTCGGAGTTGCCAGGTGATGAGGGTTAGCTAGGCAAATGTCCTAGGTGAAGGACTTAGGATCGGGGGAAGAGGGCGTCGGATGAACTCGAAGGTAAAGATCAGACAAACAAGGCAAGGTTTTACATGTATAGAGAATAAGCATAGTACTCAATTGGCTCGATCTCAATCTGTCCCTAGCCGGCCTCTCCTGACCCCTTTATATAGGTGGCCAGGTCTCGAGGAACGGGTCGGGTTCAATACAAATTACAATGTCTATATACGATGTCATCTTGTATTTTGACTACATCTATGCTTAGGCCTTCCTAACGGGCCTCAAGGGTACCAAGATAATGGGCCTTATTAGCTATACCCTTATCAGTAGCCCCCGAGATTCTACCAGAATTGTAGATTCGGGTTGAATCTCAAATCTTTATATCTTCAACCTGATCAATCTTCGACTTCTTCTTCTTCCCTGTATTCATCAAACAATTCATATTATTTATTTCTCAAGGGGATTTTGGTTAACAAGTTTGGCACTTCTAACGGATCAGGAGACCAGTTAACTGCCTGAGCAGAAACTTGTTACCTACTTCAAACTCAAGCCCCTGGACTTGTATCCGGTACCTGGCGTAACCCAGTCTTTTGCCACATTTAGTACTTATAAAGACAGGATTCTAGTATTTTCTCAGGGTACCCAGTGCGTCCACCGGGATTTTTCTTCGTATCATGGATACGAAAATTTACTAGCAGAGAGCATTCATGTGCATATACTTGGCCATGCAGGATGGATCCTAAGGTCTTACCTTCATGATCTTTTACAATCATGGCATTCAAGCTTTTTATTGCGACGACGCAGCTTGAGAATCATAATTTTGTTATGAGCCTTGTTTGGCTATTTCCATACCCAAAATCTTCAGGTTGTTCTTTTTGACTAGTTGTAAATCGCTCCCGGTGCGAGTGAATTAGCGAATATCAAGGTCTAATGTTGATTCATTGACAATGAAGTTGATAATTTGCTCCAATGTGTACTCCATAATTTCCCTTCTTGATTGCAAAGTTGATAATTTCATCTTCATCGGGTGCGCGACCAACGCTCTCGATGGGAGTAGCCCCCGAGGCTATAGTCAAAAAATTTCAGGTATAGGCTCAAAAAGTACTTGTTAATCTTATCTTTCTTCGTCTTGACCTGCACACACCATTTTTAAAAAATATTTTCCCTTTTCCTTTCCTTTCATTAGGTGCACGACCAGCGCTTCCGATGTGAGTAGCCCCCGAGGCTATGGCCGGGTTCCTTGGAGGCGATCATAGGCTCAAAATCTTCTTCTGACTTCTATTCCTTCGACTCTTCTAGTATGCATGACATCATTGATATCATTACTTTCTGCAATGATTTGACCGGATGCTGACCGTTGCACATGGGCAGTGTGGCAATTTCTGAATTTTCCGCCTGTTAGTGGGCTTGCCGCTTCTGCTTTGCATGCCACCTCTCAACCCATGTTCCTTTCTACGGAAGTTTTATTTAAGGAGAAGCCTTTTACTTTTAATGTTTACAAGTTCATTGCTTCTCCTCTGCCGCCACTGCTTCTTCTTCCTTGTGCTCGCCCTTTTCTCGCAGCCCCCGAGCGCCTCGCCATTGTATGCCCATCAAGAGAGTTGCTCATCGATCGAAGATGACCAAGAAGTGGACGAAGAAGCAGACTCTAGGCTGGATTCCCTTGTCCTTCGATGAGACGGATCTAAAGAAAGCGAAGAAGGAAGGACTTCTGTCAGAATCGGCAGAGATCATCTTCCCTAGGGACGAGGTTGTTCCTACACCGCCGGCGGGATATCATGTGATGTTCCTCGCTTTCCTCTTCCGCGGTTTATCTCTTCCTGCCCACGAATTCCTTCGTGGGCTTATCTTTGTGTATGGCGTGCAGCTGCATTAGCTCACGCCAAATTCTTTACTGCACATTGCTTGCTTCATCACTCTCTGTGAAGCATTCTTGGGCATCGACCCCCACTGGATTCTTTGGAAGTATCTCTTTCGCCTGCGTCCTAGTGGTTCCTTAGCCGAAATTTCTGAACTTGGTGGAGCCATTGTTTATACACCATTTGCTCCATGCTTGTTTGTACACCATTTTCTTTGTGTTTTGTTACACTTCGTGGTGTTTTTATGCATTTTCCAAAACTAACCTATTAACGAGATGCCACAGTGCCAGTTCCCTGTTTCTGCTGTTTTTGTGTTTTAGAAAAGCTACACAAGAAATATTCTCGGAATTGGATGAAACAAAAGCCAGAGTTCCTATTTTTCTCGGAGCGTGACGGAATCCAAATCAGAGACGAAGGAGGCCAGGAGGTGGCCGCACCACCCCATGGCACGGGCCACCCCCTGGCCGCGCCGCGGTGTGGTGTGGGCCCCTGGTCCACTTCCTGACGCCGCCCTTCCGCCTATATATTCCCCTCGATGGGAAAACCTAAAAGGCCCCAATCAATTTTCCACGAAACCTACTATAAGCCGCCGCCATCATCGACGCGAGATCGGGAGGGTCCAGAAGCTCTTCCTGGCACCCTGCCGGAGAGGGGAATCACCACCGGAGCCCTTCTTCATCACCATGCCTACCTCCGGAGTGATGTGTGAGTAGTCTACCTTGGACTACGGGTCCATAGCAGTAGCTAGATGGTTGTCATCTCCTCCATGTGCTTCATGTTTAGATCTTGTGAGCTGCCTATCATGATCAAGATCATCGTTGTGTAATTCTACATGTTGTGTTTGTTGGGATCCAATGAATATTGGTACTATGTCAAGTTGAATTGTTGATTTATCATCTTTATGTTATCTCTATGTTGTTTATGATCTTGCATGCTCTCCGTTGCTAATAGAGATCTTGGCCGAGTAGATGCTAGTGACTCCAAGAGGGAGTATTTATGCTCGATAGTGGATTCATGCCTCTAGTAACTTGGGGGAGTGACAAAAACCTCTAAAGTTGTAGATGTGCTGTTGCTACTAGGGAGAAAGCAATAATCTTGTTTTCAAGGACATTTGTATTGTTTACATTACACACTTTGCGTAAGGCGATAATCTGTTGCTTGCAACTTAATACCCAATGGTTGCTCGGACGACATCCGGAGGATTATTAGTCATAGATGCAGTTTTATTATAGTCTATGTATTATGTTGTAATGCCCAAGTGAATCTCATAGTGATCCTCATGACATTTGTACGTTTGCTTTATCCTATCAATTGCTCTTATGGAGAGACACCACTAGTGAACTGTGGACCCCGGTCCATTCTTTTACATTGCTATTACCGTTTACCATTTACTTGTTTTATTTACATTCTTGCAAACTACTATCTTTTACCACTCGATATGCTTAATCCTTTGTTTACAGCAAACGGTGAGATTGACAACCTCACTGTAAGTTAGGACAAAGTACTTGGTTGTGTTGCGTGCAGGTTCCACGTTGCTGCTGGTGCAAAGCTACGCCATGGACGAGGCGCCATATACAAATTGTCCGGAGTTGTCGCGAAGCTAGCAAGCATCAACCTTCTGAAGTTTGGTTCTTTATCCTACCGGTTCGATAAACCTTGGTTTCATACTGAGGGAAGACTTGCTACTGTGCTCATCACACCTTCTCTTGGGGTTTCCAACTGGGCGGTCATCTATTAAACTCCTACATCAACACCGTACCACCAATGGGCTTGCTTCCTTTGATGCCAGCAAGGGCTTGACAAAGCTGACTACATGGGATGCTTTGCCTTCTGAAGCTGATGTCGAAAGCATCAAGCCTTTGCTAGCTCATATTCAAGAACTCAAGAATGCAGCGGGGAGCGGACTGACGGGAACACAACTTATGGTGTTCTTTCTTCAGAGATGCATTCAACCGCTACAAGCTCGAATTTTCCAAGTTACAGACTTATTCTGGCTCGACCGATCCTTCTCGAGTGTCTTCTCGGGACCCAGAGAAAAAGGATCTCGATAGGAGGGTTAGATCATTGACTACTCTCACTACAAAAAATAAAATTCCCACTTGTCTCGCCCCTTTCTTTGACTCCACACACCCCTTGCCATAGGTACGCGACTTGCAATCCGAACAAATATTTCACTTTCTTGTTTCTCCTTGAACTATGTGTTGTTGACGCTTTGTACTTCAAATTCTTTGTACGACCACCAATTTTTGGCTTCACACCCTCCTCTTCCTGAGGAAGGACCCATCAATGCTGAACCCACCCCTATTGACACCGGAGCCCCTGAGGCTTGTGAGAACAAGGACGGGAATGAAGCTGAGGGTTCTTTGGAGGGAAGCGATTCCACTTTGTTGCTTCCTGACAAGGGTATAGTTAATAGAGCCCGTTAGTTGAGTACCCCTGAGGCCCGTTAAGATAGGCCCAATTGTAATGATAGTCGAATACGAGTTCTTACCGTATGTCGATATTGTAATCTGTGTCGGACCCTACCCGATCCTCGAGACCTGGCCGCCTATATATAGGGGCCAGGAGGGGACGGTGTAGGGCAGATTGAAAGCAAGCAAGGTTGAACACCCAAGTTTACTTTCGATATACACTTATTTCGACTAACCTTTACCTTCGAGTTCATCCGACGCCCTATTCCCCCAATCCTAAGTCCTTCATCTAGGACATTTGTCGAGTTAACCCCTCGTCAATTGGCGCCGACCGTGGGGAGCTTGGGCGTTGGAATCATGAATTCGATGGCTTTTTCGCTTTTAGCCAGTAGCAGTTTAGAATTCGACGGAAGTCGAGAGATGGAGTTAACAATTGGAAGTTTGAGCATCTTCGTCGGGCCATCGGGTTCATCCCGCCTCTCGGATTCGACGAAACCAGATCCGTCAGCGAGCAAGCCCAAAACAGAGGTAATGTTGGAATCATCAGAAGGCTCTTCCAGCGAGGTAAACTCGCCGGTCAGCTTGGAAAAAGCACCAATCGCAGAAGGCAACAAAATTCGGGAAAATTTCGACTCAGAAGAAAGGGTATGTCAAACATACAACAGCGCAAGGGACTTCGCCGTTGGAAGCAGTGGCACCTCCAAAGTACATCATCTATGCGTCATTATCACCGAGGCAGAAGAAGAGAACAACAACAAAGGAAGTAAAAAGGTCAACAGGCAAGTCGACAAAATAAAAGAACACAACAAGAAGGATAAGGAGAAAGTCCACGTTTCGGCTGGCGAATGGAGAATGATCAAGTCAGCTATCAATCATGGTACAGAAGTACCCGAAGGATCGAGAAGAGAAGTTCTAATGGGATATCAGTATGGATTATACCAACATAGGAAGAAACTAAGGGAGGAAAGAGACACGGTTCTTCAAAACAATAACAGTGTATCAAGTGAGGAATACTGGGATGACTATAGTGAGGATTCCGAGTACAGCAGAGAAAGGCGCGGAGACCCAAAACACAACAGGGGGGCAACAGCACGCAGCAGAGAGGAAAGGTACTTGAGGAGCCCTACCCCATAGCTAGAAGAGGAGAAAGATGACTTTATGCAAGAAACACCAGAAGCAGCGTTGATAGCAGCATAGGCGTATTTACTAACTACAAGGCCAGAACCCGGGGATCCATGAGAAGATATGCACCGAGCCGCGATACGAAGCCTCGGAATAGTGGAGAGCAAGTTCAGGGAAAAAGGTCCAGACACAAAGTCGACAAGCTACAAGGAAAAGCAAAAGGAGAAGCTCAGATACAACTTCACAGATAACGAGTATAGTGAATCATCAGAAGAGGAAAGGCGACAAAAGAGGAAGGAGGACGCAAGAAATATAATAGCGCAGGCTCGAGTAAATAAATCACGCCACGCCTGGAGGGAAAAAAATTATGAAGACGACGATAAAGAGATGGGCGCATTATGCTTTACCCGCAGGGTTCGCAAAACTCGGGTACCCAAAGGATTCAAATTACCGCACGATCAACATAAATATGACGGGTGACAAGAACCTACCATGTGGTTATCGGACTATTTGCAGGCAGTGCAGATACTAGGGGGAACAAAAGCGACTGCAATGCAAAGTTTGCAGCTACACCTCACCGGCGCAGCACGGTCCTGGTTGAATACCCTACCCAACGAATCCATCAGAAGTTGGGGAGAACTCGAAAGCCAATTCGCAAGAAATTTTCGTTCAACATACAAGCGCCCAGCATCACTGGAGGAAGTTAAGGCGTGTGTGCAAAGGAAAGGTGAAACTCTACGTTCTTATATACAACGATGGAGTGTAATCAAAAACTCAGCAGAGGACGTCTCCGATGAACGAGCAATAGACACTTTTTTGGCCGGACTTCGTCACTCAGATCTCGTGGAAGAAATAGGAAGAACAAGACCTACGACAGTAGCCGAGCTAATGGAAGATGCTAACAAATTTGCCGATGGAGAGGACGCATATAATAACAAAAGAGGACGTTCACCAGAAGTTGACAGAATAAGCAGACAGAGGAGACGACACCGCAGCAGGGATAACCAAGGAAGGCGAAATCAGGTAGCCGCAGGCTACGCAGCCGAAGAAGAGGAAGGATATGAAAATAGGAGGTCTCAGGCAAAAGGAGTAGGAAAATCGAGATACTCCGGTCCTTCGGCCGAGGATATGTTATACGGACCTTGTCGAATCCACTATGCATATCTTGATGGGAAAAGAGTCTCAAATCACCAGATGAAGGATTGTAGAACGTTCCTAAGGCTACAAAGCGCCATGGGTTCAAACCAAGGAGGATGGCAAGAAGAGAAGCACACAAGTCAAGGATATCAAATGCAAAGGCTAGCAAGGCACCTAGAGTCAAAAGTTTACATATCAGCTATGATTCAACCGGTGCCTAAGTCGAAGAAGGAGCAAAAGAGCATATCCAGGCAAGTAAACCTAGCAATATCGTCACCACCAGCTACTACAGAGTACTTGCGGTGGTCAGATCAACCAGTTAAGTTCAGTAGAGCAGACCACCCAAGGAAAGTTCCCAGGCCAGGCCACTCGCCTATGGTTTTAAAGGCACAAATAGGAGGGTACGACATCGGAAGAGTATCTATGGACGCAGGGAGTGGCATCAACCTGATATATGCTAGAACCCTGAAGGCAATGTGTATCTCGCTGTCGAGTTTGAAGCCAACAGACTGCTCCTTCCATGGAATAGTACCAGGAGCTGCAAACTACCCTTTGGGAAGAATAGAACTCGACGTCTGCTTTGGCAGTAGCAGCAACTACCGCAGAGAGAAGCTGGAATTTGAAGTTATGGACTGGCCGTCGCAATACCATGCAATCCTGGGGCGCCCAGCATTTGCAAAATTCATGGCAGTGCCTCATTACGTGTATCTTACGCTCAAAATCCCAGGACCCAAAGGAACAATTACAGTGCAAGGGAGCTTTGAAGTAGCCAACACATATGACAGAGAATTCAATAGGATGGCGCAAACCTTCGGCATGACAGCAGAATATGAGAGGCTAAAAGAAGAAACAGATCATAATGTGCTACCCGACGTTGGACGATCCCTGCCAGATCAGGCTTTCGACATAACTCAGGACTCGAAGAAAATCCAGGTCCACCCTACAGATCCAAACAAGACGACATCAATTGCGGTGAACTTGGATCCCGCATAGGAAAGCGTGCTCGTCGAGTTCCTCCGTGAGCGCTGGGAAATCTTCGCCTGGTGTCCATCAGACATGCCAGGGGTTCCCAGGGAACTCGTCGAGCACGCATTAAATGTAGATCCCAAGGCAAAGCCAGTCAAGCAACCATTACGACGATTTGATGAACCTAAAAGAAAGGCGATAGCATCAGAATTGCACAGGCTAGAAAATGCCGGATTTATCAGAGAAATCAAAACTTCGAGTTGGGTATCGAACCCAGTTATCGTACCCAAGAAGAACACAGACATACAAAGAGTATGTGTCGACTACACATCTCTCAATAAGCATTGCCCAAAGGATCCCTTCCCTCTACCCCGCATCGATCAGATAATTGATTCAACAGCGGGATGCGCGAGGCTTTCCTTTCTGGATGCGTATTCTGGTTACAATCAGATCAAATTGAAGAAGGAAGACAAAGAAAAGACGGCCTTCATCACACCGTACAGAGTGTTTTGCTACCAAGTAATGCCGTTCGGCCTAAAAAATGCAGGAGCAACTTATCAACAGATGATGCAAAACTGCCTCGGGAGCCAAATAGGACGCAACATTCAATTCTACATTGATGATGTAGTCATCACCACAAGAGAGGAGAAATCTTTAATCAGCGACTTGGCAGAAACCTTCGACAACCTGAGCAAGTACAAGCTTAAGCTTAACCCGACAAAGTGTTCCTTCGGCATATCGGCAGGACAACTTTTGGGGTTCCTGGTATCAGCACGAGGAATAGAGGTGAACCCTGAGAAGATTCAAGCAATTTTAACAATGGGGAAACCCACGAAACTACACGACGTCCAGAAACTTGCAGGATGTGTCGAGGCATTAAGTCGTTTCGTTGCTCGATTGGGAGAAAAGGCGCTTCCTTTCTATGCACTTATGAAGAAATCAGATGATAAATTTGAATGGACAGAAGAAGCAGACACAGCTTTTGCACAACTAAAAAAAGTGCTTTCCACGCCACCAGTGTTGGTCGCACCAAAAGAAAAAGAACCACTACTACTCTATATCGCCGCAACCCATCAGGTGGTGAGCACAGTATTAGTAGTCGAAAGAAGTGAAGAAGGAAAAGCCCACGGCGTCCAGAGGCTGGTATATTTCATCAGTGAAGTATTGTCTCCGACAAAACAGAGGTACCCGCATTATCAGAAACTTGCATATAGTGTTTTCACAACTACACGAAAACTACGACATTACTTTGCGGTGCACCCAATTATAGTGGTCAATGAAGCGCCACTATCGAACATATTGAACAATCCTTTAGCAACAGGACGTGTCTCTTTGTGGGGAATCGAATTATCTCCCATGGACATCACGTATGAAAAAAGGAAGGCAATCAAGTCACAAATCTTGCCAGATTTCACAGCAGAATGGCTGGAGCTGCAGAGCATGGGACCGCCAGATTTATCGAGTGTCTGGACAATGTACTTCGACGGTTCTAAGAGAGTACAAGGCGCAGGCGCAGGAGTAATCTTGATATCGCCGCATGGCGACAAGCTGAAGTACGTCTTCAGGATGAGTTTTCCGCATGCTTCTAACAATGAAGCAGAATACGAGGCTCTGCTACATGGAATGAAGATGGCCAAAGCATGTGGAGCAACTCGACTAAAAATATTTGGGGATTCAAACCTTGTCGTCCAACAAGTTATGAACAGATGCGACACAATCAATGACAACATGATGGCCTACAAGAACTTATATCACTACCTCGAAGGAACATTTGATGGATGCGAAGTCTCGCATATCAGCAGAAACAGTAATGAAGAAGCCAACAACTTAGCAAATATCGGGTCCCAGTGTTTACCCGTGCCATCGGGAGTGTTCTGGGAGGAAATAGTGGAAAGGTCAATAAAAAGTGTCAAAAGTTTGACTACTGCAGCAGGCTTGGGGGCTACGCCGGAACCCGAGGAAGTCATGATGATAGAAGAAACTGGATGCAGCCATATCTTGCATACATGATAAACAAACAATTACCAGAAGATGCAGTGGAAGCCAAGAGGATAACTCGACGATCGAAAGTGTTTGTCATGTTGCAGGGGAAATTATACAAGAAGAGTACTACCGGCATTTTGTAGCGTTGTGTAACGCCTCAGGAAGGACAAGTAATACTAAAGGATATACATGGCGGAGTGTGCGGCCATCATGCAAGCAGCAGGGCAATAGCGGCAAAAGCATTCCATGCAGGATTCTATTGGTTAACAGCCATTGAAGATGCGAAAGATATAGTCCGGAGGTGTGAAGCATGCCAAAGATTTGCATCTCGGCCACATGCACCAGCAGCAGAGCTACAGCCAATACCATTGTCCTGGCCCTACGCACAATGGGGCCTCGATATGGTGGGAAAATTGCACAAATCCTGGCCAGGAGGACATGTTTACATGCTAGTGGCAGTCGATAAATTTACCAAGTGGGTGGAAGCAGCCCCGGTAACAACTCAAGATTCGACAGCAGCGATCAACTTCATCAAGTCAATAGTGTTCCATTTCGGCGTACCATATAGCATCATCACGGACAATGGGACAAACTTTACCTCAAAGGAATTCAAGCATTACTGCGAAGGATTAGGAATCAAACTCAAATTTGCATCTGTGGCACACCCGAAGACAAATGGGCAAGTTGAAAAAGCCAATGGCCTGATATGTAGTGGGATAAAAAAGAGGCTTTTAACACCTCTCGAGAAAGCCAAGAGCGCTTGGGTATATGAATTGCCCTCCGTTCTTTGGAGTCTAAGAACCACGCCCAACGCAGCAACTCAAGAAACTCCTTTCTTCCTGGTCCATGGCGCAGAAGCCGTGCTTCCAGTCGAAGTTACACACGGGGCTCCAAGAGTGACGGCATACGATGAAACAACATCAACAGAAGCATTGCAAGACGATGTCGATGCACTAGATGAATCAAGAGATAAAGCATTAGAAAGAGCCACGCAGTATCAACAGAGCCTGCGAAACTACCACAGTAGTCGAGTTCGTCCACGATCCTTCGTGGTGGGAGATCTAGTTTTGCGACTCAGGCAAGACAGCCACGGCAAATTGGAGTCCCCTTGTGTGGGACCTTACATTGTCACAGAAGTGATACCAGGAGGAGCATATCGACTACAAGACAAGAAGACAGGAAAGGACGAGGGCAACCCATGGAATGCGGAGCAGCTACGCCATTTTTACGCGTAGAATAAATCTAGTGGTATCAGTAAAATTTGAGTTAACCTTCTGAACCCAGAACATGAGGCCATAGGCCGGGTTCTTTGGGTTGAACTCGACGAAATTGTATAAAATATTTCTACTTCTCCACTCGGGGGCTTAAACCCTCGGGTCATACAAAAGAAACTTTGATCACGACATGGAGATCTTTTTTCACTAAAAGGTTGTGCAGACAACCCGATATCCTTCAAAGCAATTGGTTCACAAAGAACCCGATATATATAAAGCATACCTCAAAACAATGATTTGTTTTCATGGTACTAATAAAAACGTCAAAGCAAAGTACGAATATTCATTACATATAGCATGGCAGCAAGGACATTATCAAAAGAAATTACATATAAAAAAGATCTTAATGAAAGTGGACTTCAGCTTCATACTCCTTCTGGCACTGAGTGCTGTCATAGATCTTCACGTCGAACTTTGACGTGCCGACATGGAAGTCGAAGGTCATGAAGAAGCCTTGATGGATGTCATGGTCTTCTGCAAACTGTGACCAGCCACCCTTAAAGTACTGCTCGCCGTTGCCATCATACCAAACCTCCACTTCGTATGGAGCCCCACTGCCAGATTGTTCACGGAGAACCGCTTCTCGCAGTTCTCGCCCATCCATGAACTTGGTGAAATTCAGCGGCAGACGCTGAATCTCGCGACACTGCGCCATGGCAATACAGAAGAAAGAAAAGATTCGGGGAGGAGCAGCAGGAGCAGTGGGAGCAGCAGGAGGAGGAGGAGCGCTTGGACCTAGGGCAGCGCCAGTCACCTTGGGCTTATTTTTGCTACCAGGTGGGCAGCCGGGATGACGCTTAACCAGGGCGGCCGATGACGATCCCGCGGCGGCCGGAGTTGTGTTGTTCTTGCTTCCACGAGGGCGGCCCCAACCTCGCGGCACCACCAGAGAGCCAAGGTACAAACGAGAACCATCTGCGTCAGCCATATGGACAAGGGAGAAGGCTAGAAACCCTAGATGAAGAGAGAAGATGATGCGGCGGAGGAGGAATCTGATTAGGGTTTTTACCTTTGCCAAAAGATGCTTTATTTATAAGCACGTATTATCGGGCCCCCGTGATAAGCAAAGCCCATAAACGTATTTTACAAAGGAGTTAAATTCTGCACATAGCAGACGATAAATACCAAAGAAGAAAAAATAAGACAGGAAGAGTGTGGTTGCACGATATGAAAAACCTCGCCTTAGGCTCGGGGGATTATAAACAGGAGAAATTAAAAGAAAGAAGACGAAGTGAATTTTGAGCCTATGCTTGACTACAAGTATTCAAACATAGCCTCAGGGGCTACTCCCATCGGGAGCGCTGAGCGCGCACCCGATAGAGGATGAGATAGTCTATATCGAAGATAAAGAAAGTATATCATACAAACTTCGACTATATAGTCAACAAAATGCAAAGAAGCTACTCCCATCGGGAACAAATTGGAAGAAGTTAATTTAAGTTCGAATTTCTTTGATTTTATCAGTCAAAACTTGGTTGCGATATAAGATTCTCGAGTTGTGTTATCGCAATGCAACTCGAATGCCGTGACTTGTCACGAAGGTAAGACCTCGGGATCCGTCCTATGTGGCCTGGTATACGCATATGGATGCGCTCTGCTGGTATGTATCCGTGTCTACGACGCGAAGAAAATCCTCGTGGATGCACTGGGTACCCTGAGAATCACTGGGATTCATTCTTTGTAAGTCCTAAATGCGGCAAAAGAGTGGGTTTGACCGGTATCCCGAATTCAAATCTAAGGGGATTGAATTTGAAGTAGGTGACAAGTATCTGTCCCGGCAGTTAACTGACCTCTTGATCCGTCAGAGTTGTCAGGCTTGTTCATCAAAACCCCTTGCGAAAAATTATCATGAAAATAAGTTGAAAGACCAAGTCGAAGATTTGAAGATACAAAGAAATCGAAGAATTGATCAAGTCGAAGATTTAAAGATTAGAGATTCAACCCGAATCTGCAATTCTGGTAGAATCTCAGGGGCTACTGACAAGGGTATAGTTAATAGAGCCCGTTAGTTGAGTACCCCTGAGGCCCATTAAGCTAGGCCCAATTGTAATGATAGTCGAATACGAGTTCTTACCGTATGTCGATATTGTAATCTGTGTCGGACCCTACCCGATCCTCGAGACCTGGCCGCCTATATATAAGGGCCAAGAGGGGACGGTGTAGGGCAGATTGAAAGCAAGCAAGGTTGAACACCCAAGTTTAATTTCGATATACACTTATTTCGACTAACCTTTACCTTCGAGTTCATCCGACGCCCTATTCCCCCGATCCTAAGTCCTTCATCTAGGACATTTGTCGAGTTAACCCCTCGTCACTTCCCCTTGCTGAGTCTGAGGCTCAAGGTGCAGAGAAGAAGCAGAAATGCATAGAAAAGACTTCCTCAGGTACATCTAATCAGAAAGATGTAACGTAGGAGCAAACGACTTTCAAGGGTTTCGACCTTGATATCTTCAAGTTACTTGACTCACAAATGTATTTTTTTCCAAATTTTCTTTCTTTTGACATTCTCCTTCTCTTGGACTCGAATAGTTTTCATTTAGTGATGACGACAAGCCAAAAAAGGCCACCACTATGGTCCTTCCTTCGGCAATTTCAACCGCTCCGAAGAAACGCCCTCAGGAGGAGACCATGGTGGACAAGCCATCATAGGACCTCCAGGAGAAGGTTGTCGGTACGCAACCTAAATATCAAAAGAGGACAACGCGCACTACATCTGCTTCCCTTGAGGCACATCGACCTTCCTCTTCTTCTGATCATGTAAGCACCACTTTTTGTACTTCAATCCTTTGTTTTTGTGCTTTGGTGTTCTTATATAGTTTTGCTCTACAACCCCTGATGCAGAGATTTGTGTCTCTTGGCACTGATTGTGTTAAGATTCAGGAAGCTGCTGACGAATCCAAAGGTATTTTCCCTTGCTCTTATTGCTCTCGCTTTATTTTCCTATTTTCATTCCTTTTTGCTCACATTTGTTGATATCATCTCCTTGTTTGGAGTTGATCTAGCCATGGCTCTTGGTCGCGTAGCGGCATTGGAAACCGAACTGAAAACCACTACTGAAGCTCTCAAAGATGCCAACAATGCCAAAGTTTCTGCTGACAAGGCTGCTAAGGCAGCAGAAACCAAGGCTAAGAAGGCTGAAAAAGCTTCAGTTGAGGGTACTCAGAAACAAGCCAAACGTGAAGAAGCTGTGGTGCAGCGACTTGACACGATTTGTACGTATGTGGGCAGTAAGTGCTTCATCTTATCCTTGTGTCTTGCTAAAGTTACATCTGTCGATATGCTTCTCTTGGCTTACTTGTACTTCTATGATGCAGCAGAGAAACTTGGAGAAGTATAGAAACTTTGGCAAGAAAGTGCCAAAGACCCTCTACTGGATGCGGTGGACGTTTTGGAGTCAAACTAGAGGCTTGCTCGAGATGTCCTCCAGCAAACACGCCATGTTCTAACTCGCATGTTTGTCGGGTTATTTCCGAGGAAGAAGGATGAGCTGCCTGCCAGCAATCTTAGGAAGCTAGTCGAAGCTTTCGACACCATCGAAGACCCCGTTCTTGCAATGAAGCTTACATCGGTGAAACGAGGTGTTGAAGGAATGATTGCTCTCGCCCAATCGCATGGCAAGGAAGTAGACTGGGAGAAAGTTGGCTCCTCTTATGCTTGTCCTCCAACAGAGATGAAGGAGTTCTTCAAGAGGGCAAAGGAGTACGCACCCAAGCTTATGTCCCTGATTCTTCCTGTGCCAACTCCTTCGACTCATGCACCTAGGACTTTTGCGCATTCCTCGAGTACACTAATACGTCCAAAACGTATCTACTTTCCCAAACACTTTTGCTGTTGTTTCTCCTCTAATTTGTGTGTTTTGAATATAACTAACACGGACTAACACAATTTTCAGCAGAACTGCCCTGGTGTCTTGTTTTTGTGCAGAAATCCAACTTTCAGGAAAAATCTCAGAAAATACTGCAAAAATCCTATTTTACCAGAAGACCCACGGAGCCAGAGTACGAGACGGAGGGGGGCTAGGAGGGCACCACACCACATGGTGGTGCGGGCCAGGCCTGGCCGTGCTAGGGGGTGGTGTGGCCGCTCCAGCCATATCCTTGACCCCTCCTTCCGCCTACATATACCCTCTGACCTGAAAATATCGGGGGTTCGGTATTTTTCCCAGATAGAGTTCCGCTGCGCCGCCACGATTAGAAATCGCGATTTGGAACCAGAAACTCCGTTCTGGCACTCTGCCGGGACGGGGATTTGGAGGAGATCTTCATCATCATCATCACCGACGTCTCTCCATCAACCATCCATGATTCCCCCATCCATGTGTGAGTAATTCCCGCTGTAGGCGAAGGGAATGGTAAGGATTGGATGAGATCATTCATGAAATTGCTATGAGATTGTTAGAGCATGGTGCCTAGTATCTATTGTTAGTGCTTATGACATTGTTGCAATTTGTTGTGCTTAATGCTTGTCACTTTGGGCCCGAGTGCCATGATCTCAGATCTGAACTTGTTATTGTTTTATGATAATAATTATTGTTTATGATCTTACCTACAAGTTGTATACACATATCGTTGCCCGAAACCCGAGGCCCCAAAGTGACAGTAATTGGGATAACCGGAGGGGATGGCTGTGATGTGAGGATCACATGTGTTCACTGAGTGTTTATTCTTTGCTCTGGTACTCTATTAAAAGGAGTAACTTAATTACCAGTAGATTCCCTTGAGGCCCCGCTGCAAACGGGCTGGTAGGACAGAAGATGTCGTGCAAGTTTTTCATTACGAGCACGTACGACTATATACGGAACACATGCCTATGGTTGTTTAGTACTAGGATGCTTTATCATTATTTATCTGCAATTGCCCATGTCTTGATTATTACATGGATTATCTTGTCCATGCAATGCCCGTTCATCCATCCCTATGCCTACAGTATTTAATCCTACTGTTTACTATTGATACCGTTACTGTCTTTATTTTACTACTGCTATTACTATTTTACTACTGCCACTGCTATAAAACTATTGCTACTGATAAACCGTTGCAAGCAAGTCTGTTTCCAGGTGCAGCTGAATTGACAACTCATCTGTTAAGGCTTATAAATATTCTTTGGCTCCCCTTGTGTCGAATCAATAAATTTGGGTTTTACTTCCCTCGAAGACTACTGCGATCCCCTATACTTGTGGGTCATCATACACCTGCTTCCATGGCCCCCGCTGCTTCTGAGGTGGCATAGACTTTCGCTTGTCCTATTAGAGTAGTTTCTATGTTTAGGCTCACTTTTACTGTAACTCAAAACATTGTCCTTTGTAGTTGTTTGCTTAGAATCTTCGTCTTGTAAATATTTTTGTACTGTGATGACTTTCAACATGTCTTGCATTTGAAGTTTATTCTATTCTTTTTGTCCAGCCTGGCTATGATGTCGAAAATCCAAAATTCGGGCGTGGTTTGCTGCCCATGGATATATCAGATTCTGATGTTCCCTCTGGTCATTATCCTTCTTGCTGTTGCATTGAGCATCTGTCGAGGATTGCTGATCTTGTGGGTCGGTTATCCCTTTTAAAACGACAAGCAAAGACTGCCATGGATCAAGATGAGAGGTCTTTTGGTTTAATGAAGAAGGTGTCCTCTCTTGAAAGTCAGGTGTCTGATCTGATGGCAAAGATTATTCATCTTGAAGAGTGTGATGCTTTCCTAATTGGATTTATCAAGTCAACATGTGAGCGGTTGCAATGTAAGCTTCTTGGAGCCCCCGAGTGTCTTTTGTTGTGACTTTTAGTTCATTGTGTCTTGACCTCTTATTCTCCAGGTATTTGCTTGGACCCTGCTGTCGAGGATCGTCGAGTTTCTAAGCGAGTCGCAGCTCTTGAGAGGGTATCTTCGGATACCAATACTTTTTGGGTTGATGCTCATCGCCATAGCGCCATTGTTCTTCTACAAGGCCACGTTCACCATGTTGGAGAATCTGTTGATGTTTGTCAAAAATCCTTGACAACCATGTATTCTGTTATGCTTCCCAGGAATCCTCCTCCTGAGAATTTTGGCCAGCTGCTCAAAGTTTTCAGGACGAGCCGACGCATTCATCGACTAATAGAGCTTAATCTGATAGCTGGTGCCAATTTCTCTCTCGACTGGGTACCAAAGTGGCACCCAAAGCTGAAATTTAGTACTATGTCTTTGGGTTTGCCTCCTCCACAAAGAACAACATCTGTGGCGCTGCGAGTTCATATGGATGCCACGCTTCAACCTGCGAGAAGGATGATCGCGAAACTTCTTGAAGCTCATGATGTATTCTTTTGCGAGTACCATT